>JBAGKK010407188.1:0-18154 GCA_037177015.1 Euceroptres primus
AGACGTTTTTCGCACGAGCGAAGCGAGTGAGAAAAGTCAAGTGCGCTAAAAATTACCTTTCACACAAGTATCGAACATTTTGAGGTTAGAGTGGTATAAATATCTTTTTATGTATGGCGAATCAAAAATTTTGACCCAAACGTTTTCCATAGAATTTTTCTCCATCTTTAGAATGAAATAAAAAATTTTTTTTAATTCAAAATTTAGCCATCATTTTTGAAAATCAAAAATATTTCTGATTTTTTTTAAGTTCGACCCTTTTCTTTTCTTTTTTTAAAAATTAAAACTAAATCTTAAGATGCTTACTTTCAAAAATGAAAATTTTTAATTTCATTAATTGCGTATTTTTAATGTAGAATTTACATGTGATGTACATAATATAATAATATATAATAATATATATTATAATATATAATAATATATAATAATAATATATAATATAATATAATAAGTATAAATTTTATTTGTACATTAAAAATATTCAATGAATGAAATTAAAGAATTTTCATTTTTGAAAATTTTCAGAAAATTCTAAAATCAATCAACAAAAATTTTTTTTTGAATTTCCGTTTTTAAATTTAAATTTAAATTTAAAATATTGTTTCTTATCAAAAACTGTACATGCAAAAAATTTTCCGAATTTTTTCGCGCATAGGAAAAATTTTTTGAATTTACCCGGTTACTTAACATTCAATTTTTCAAAAACAACAAAAAGCGACATTTTGCTATCAAGGATCTGAAAGTTTTCAAGTTTTATCCTTAGTTTTTAAAAAAGAGAAAAAAGGGTAGAACTTAAAAAAAGTCAAAAATATTTTGGATTTTCAAAAATGATAGCTAAATTTTGAATTTTTCAAATTTTTTTTTATTTCATTCGAAAGACTGTGAAAAAGTTTATCGAAAACGTTCGGGTCAAAATTTTTTATATGCCATACATAAAAAGATATTTATATTCGAAATAGAGGTTCTACAGCACATTTTCTTAAATGATCAGGAATTGGGACATCTACCTTAGTTATTAATAATTTTTTACTAAAACTTTCACACTAAATCAGGAAGTATTAAAATGATCCCAAAAACGAATCAATTTGATCTGCAACACTTTTGAAGTGGTCCAAAAACAAATGAATATTTTTCTCATTTATTTTCGATTGTTCTTGATTCTTAAAAAGAAATTGATCTGAAACTTTTCACTAATTCAAATTTAGAGAGCAGTTTGCAAAGTTTCTAGACCAACAAAACTTTTTTAGTTATACTTTTTTTTCTGACAACCTAAAATGTATCAACGGAACATAATATTCTTCTGGGAATGAAATGAGTCAAAATAAGGCTTGTCATCGTCCTAATCTTTGCGCAAATTACTTCTTTTCCACACTCTTAAATTTAAAAACAAAAAATAAATAACGAATACCCCGATTCTCAGACCAAAAACTTTTGAATAAAAATAATATCATTTTTCACCTTTATTCTTACAAAATTTCTTTAAAATAAATAAATGCATATAAAATATACAAATTCTGAAAGAAAAAAGTTTCAATCGTTCAACCTTACCTGAATCCACCCCAAAACAATGGGACGACTGAAAAATCCAGACAATGACAATTTCCGACGCTGCGAAATTTCCGAAAAATAAAATTTCCAGCATTTTAAAATTGCCGACAATATAAAATTCTCAATATAATATTACGGAAATTGAAAATTCCCGCCAGAAAATCGCCAATATTGTAAAATCATTGAAAAATGCCCGACATAAATTTAAAATAGTTTGAATAAATAAATAATTATATAATTTTAATTTCAAAATATTTTAAAAATACATAATATCTTCAGTAAATATATTTATTAAATTATTATTCAAATTATTTATTCATTTATTGAAACAATTTTTGTACACATAAGAAAATTGCACTTCCACAAACAAAATTGTGTAATGAAAAACCTTTGTAGACAAAAAGGTCAGTACAAAATGCAAACTTCCTAAAATCCAATTTTTTGTTCATTAGAGACAGATACAATTTTTTTCAGGAATTTTCCAATATCGGGAATTTTACAGCGTCGGCGATTTTACAATATTGGCAATTTTCTGTCGGGAATTTTCCAGTGCTGACACTGGGAAATGCATTTTCGGTAAAATTATAAATTGTCGGGAATTTTTCAATTTCGAGAATTTTATATTATCGACGATTTTATAATGTCGGGAATTTTGTAGATTCGGAAATTTTCTTAGGATTTTTCAGTCTTCTCAAAACGATAAGGGGTGGAAAAAAGTCGTTTCCAGAAGAGTTAGACGAATGCAAATTTTTCGGAGTAATTTTTCTCATCATTAAAAAATCTTTAATCTGGAAACCAGTTCTAGGATACATAAAATATTTAGCGCATAAAATAAAAAGTTTCCTTAATTTGTGAATTTATTCTTTTGCAAGTTGAATGTACTATATTTTAGAAAAACATGATTGAACTTTGATTTTGGGGAAAATTTATATTCCCATGTGAATTATTGTGGCAATGAATTTTAATCATAAATGAAGCTATAAAGTAGGGGTTTTAACTTGAAAACTGGAAAGCCTGTTGGTTTGCATGGGAGTGTTCATAAAGCTAGCCTAAGTATCTTTAAACCATTTTGGCCGTTTTGCACAAATTCTATGCAATACATTCTATGGTTAATATTTCACTATCAAAATTATAGATGTAATGAGCTGTCAAATACAAAGAGTCGTTTATAGAGTAATGAAAACTTAAAATAAGTCTCTAATCCGTTGAATATGAGGTCCATGGATGTGCATTGTGCATATGATGCACCGATCAGTCATAACTGGCTCTAGAAATAAAGCTGCTATGAACAAAGGATGATACATTGTGTGTTTGATTTATATTTCAGATTAGATTTCATAGTCCATGTATGGTAAAATATGCCAGAGAGTTTAATGTCAGACGAGAAAATGCTATGAACCAAAAACATTGTTTCAAAATTTACATATTTTTTCTACAATATATATATATATATATATATATATATATATATATATATTTCTTTATTTATCTTTAGTGTGAGAAATATGTTGATGAAGGAAATTAGGTCAAGTCGATTTTTCACTTTAGTTTCAGATATAAATTATACCGACGAAATCAATAAAGAAACACTGACGTGAAAGTATCAGAATCAAGTCCATTTTTGAAAGATTAAATTATGAAATGGCTGTTTGAAAAATGGAATTTTCCGTCAATGAGTCAAAAGCTAATGAAATAATTGGCCTTTAAATTTAGAGGTTGGAATTTTAGCCACATTGTTGTTAGTTACAACCAGAGAGTAAAACTGAAACTGAAGAAAGAAACGAAAACCGAAAAAACCTTTATTCTTAAAAACTGAAAAGCAGAAACCGAAAACGGAAAAAAATATTTTAAAAACCGAAACCGAAACCCTTATTTTTAAATCCCTAATAACCGATTCGTAGAGACCAAAACCCTTATAAAATAAAGGTTAAATAGATTTTACGAAAATAAAGCTAATTAAAAATTTTTGTTTAATTTTCATTGCTTAAAAGTTTAATCTTTGCTGTAACTAACATTTAATTTACGAATGTTTTTATTTTACCAGAGAATACATTAAAGAAAACATTGTTCCTTTTCTGTATATACAATAAATAATTTAGAGAATAAAAAATTCACTTTAAATACTTTATGTAAAATGAAAATTGTTCAGTAATGTTATCTATAACTATCTTATCTTTCTCCTCTTTATCCACTAGATTTTTAAAGAATTTTTTACATATCTCAATTAAAATTCAGAAAATCATTTGCTGGTATTTTCTTACTAAAAAAAGGGTGAAAGTAATTACTTATTTGACTCATTTTTGATCCAAACATTCCAAACAATCAAAAACCGAAAAAAGCCGAAATATTTATGGGTTTTAACCAAAAAGCGGAAAACGAAACCAAAGTTTTAACGGTTTCAACCGAAAAGTAGAAACCGAATCACAAATTATTTCGGTTTTACTCCCTGGTTAAATCTTAAAATCGTAAATGTATTAAACAAAAATGTATTAAATAAAAATTCTTCTAAAATCCCTTGTAATAAGAAATTAAAGACTCTTCTCTTCAGGCAATAAAATTTTTCTAATTGGCAAAATTGTTCTGGAGAGGAAGATGAAGAAAAAGTAATGGATTGAAAGTTAGAAGGATGTAAAAGCGAGCTTTGGTCAGTAGCAGAAGGGATGACGAGAGATTAAGTCCTATAGGCGAAAGGCGGAGAAGGAAAAAGGATTAGATTGCCTCACATTAAATTAGAGTTCATTAGATCGGATTAAATGGAGCTTATTAGATCTCCATGCATGGAAGGGGGTTAAAAGCTTCCTTGAGAGAGACACAAAGGCCTCACTTCAAAATACAAAAAAAAGTCCGATTTTAATGCACGTGTTTATACTACCTGGGGTCGGAGAGAGGGTTTAAAGTGAAGCAATCTAACAGGACCAAAAGAGCCTGGTAGAGACAGAAAGAGTAAGCACTCAGTCGTGGACTGAATGCGGTCAGTTGGAGTTTCACAAGATCGATCTGCAGTTCAAAAGTATAATGGTATTCTGCACGAACTGATATTGGAAATCAGGAAACTGGATGCAATTTGTAATACGATTTCTGTGTGCAGGGTCATAAAATCTTACAACTTCTGCGATGTTTTTATTAGATTTTCTGATGCTGCATCGAAAACTAATTCTATTCAAGAAACATAGCGATTATTATGTGAAATGAAAATTGTGTTTTGTTTCTCAATGAAACAAAATTTAAATCATAAATTTAGTAAGTTAAGGGTGTTGGAACAGAGTCACACATAAAAATTTAGAAATACGGATTTTTGTGAAAAATAAGACAAGAACTAAAAAAGGCTGCGATGTAATTATTCTATTACGAAAAAAAATTGGACTGGCAAATTAAATACGTTGTATTTTCAATATTGTTTACTCCGAAAAATATCCGGTTATTCTAACCAAAATTCTGTTCCTTTCAGGTTTTCTTAATCAGAATTTTAGTTATTCTAAACAGATTTTCTGGTTATTTTGGCAAATTACTGAAAATTCTGGTAATTCCAAACAGAATTCTGATTAAAACAACCGGAAAATAATGTTAAGTAGAGACTAACCAGAACTATGGTTAGAATAACGAAACATTTTTCTTTGTGTTTGTATAAAAAAGAGATTATTTTCACAGTAAAACGCCGATCCTTAATTTAACACTGAATTTTCCTCAAAATAAATTGCAACAAAAATGAGACTCAAAAACAACTGAAATCACAATAAAAATTTCAATTTTATTTAAATTATTCAAAATTAGATGCAACAAAATTCACCCCAATGGCTTTCTGTGTTATCATTATTTTCATAAATCCGTATTTCTGAATTTTTTGTGTTAGAAAATTTCTTTTTTAATGTTGTCCAAATATGGTTGCATGAAATTAAGATCTGTTGACTTTAGCTATACTATAAATGGTGTGATACTTGAGAGGGTATTCTCCATACTTGATCTTGACTTAAGCTTCGATCCGCTCCTTACATTTAAAATACATATTAAAAAGATAGTACTGAATGCTAAAAAATCTCTTGGATTTTTACTCCGAGTATGCAGAAATTTCAAAAATCTTGAAACCTTGAAGACGTTATTTAACACAATTGTAAGGTCAAAGCTTGAGTATGGCTCTATATTATGGTCAGCTCACTTTCTAAAATACATTGACTCTATAGAAAGTTGCCAAAAAAGATTTTTAAAATATTTACACTAGAAAGAGAATGGCACATATCCACCTCCCGGTTTTGATATCTCTATGATTAGGAAAAGATGCAATGTTACTACTCTGAAGGATAGAAGAGTCTATACAAGTATTGTATTTTTATTTAAAATTCTCCTACAGATAATTTCTCCGTTTCTAAAAATAAATATGGCACATGAGAATTTCACGCGAAACAAAGAACAAATCTATCTATCCTCAGCTTTGATCAACCAGTCGTCTCTATACACAATGAGTGACAGTCTTAATAAATTGTTTATAAACACGCAGCACGATATAGATTTACTTGTTATATTACTAGAAGCCTTTTGTAATGCGGTACTTGAGTTTATCTCTCGCACTGAAGCTTAACCTCTGTTATACTGATTATACGTTGTATCTGCATCTCCTTACATATAAATATAATTACTTTGTAGCTCTGTAATTGGTGTACAACGGTTGAGCTTAAAATAAACTGAATATGAATATGAAGATGTACAAGGATTTGGACAAGTTTTTGATCTTCATTAAATTAGAAAAATTGCTCAGAATAAGTTCAGAAATGAAATTACAATCCACAAGTTTTAAGTTTTATAGTTTTAATATTTTTAAAGTTTTATATTTATATTACGGTTAAAATATGTTGTTTCACATAGAGAAAAATAGAAGAGTATTTTCTTTTGAAGAATTTTTTTATAGATGAAGGTTTGCTTCCAATTATGTATAAGAAAAGTAAATACTCATTTCAGCCTCTACTGGAAAAATTGCTTTAAAAAATGTCATTTATAATAAAGCACAATTTAGTAAAGTTTGAAAATTTTAGTCGATTTAGTTTACGAATTATAAATGAAAAATTATGAAAAATGGCTATATAGCATTTGAAATATGTTTTAACCCCTTCAGTCGCAGCAAAATTTAAATTCTTAACTTTGATTCAATGCAATGTTCATACCAACAAACGGATTTAGACATGAAATACATGAATTTTTAGAGAAAGTAGTGCTGAAAATTTGCACCTATATAACCTACAATTTTTTTTGATAATTGGTGTTATAAAAATGATAGAAAATAAAAAAATGTGCGCAGGATTGCGTCAATGTCACTGAAGGGGTTAATAATCAGGGTTTAGAAAAATCACTTTAAATGGGTTGAAAAAAATTAGAAGGGTTAAAAATTTTAGAGTTAAGTATTTCAAAAATCGTTGCCAAGTCTGTCCCTCAAATTTTTTTTTGTACTGTCATGCGCCTTTGCTATTGCAGGATGAAACTCAAAAATATTAATAATGATTCAAAATATTCAAAATACGGATTCAAAGTGTTTATTTTATGCCTACAAAGATTTGTATACAGTAAATAAACGATTATTTATAAAATGTCCTGTCACTTAGATTTAAGAATAAAT
Source organism: Euceroptres primus (assembly GCA_037177015.1). Taxonomy (NCBI): domain Eukaryota; kingdom Metazoa; phylum Arthropoda; class Insecta; order Hymenoptera; family Figitidae; genus Euceroptres; species Euceroptres primus. The sequence goes on from JBAGKK010407188.1 coordinate 7,151, forward strand.
CTAAAAATAAAAAAATAATTTTATCTAAAATCCAAAAAGAATTCTACTCCCTTTTTCGTAAAAAAATTTTAATTGCAGTTAAATCCCAACAATAATAATTTTAAATAATTGTTTTTTCAAAATGTATAAAAGAATAAATCGTAATGAATTTAACCAAATTGAAAATGAAGATTATAATAAAGAAATAATGTGGACTGATAGAACCTGAATCTAAACTAAATACTGTGGTATAATGTAAATAAGAGTTTGTGAATAAAAAGGAGAAACTGAATAAACGACGGTATAATGTGAACAAGAGTTTGTGAATAAAAAGAGAAAAACTGAATAAATGATGGTATAATGAGAACAAGAGTTTGTGAATAAAAAGAGAAAAACTAAAGTTTCAAACTAAATGCGTAAAATAGTAACTGCAGTTTGAGAATAAACGCATTTCTCTCATGCTTGTTGTTGCGGTTTGTCCTTATCTTGCATCAAAAAAGAAGAAAAAAATATTTTAATATTGTCCCACAAATCGCGCATAACCTACTCCTCGATCGTTGAAAAGCGGTTTTGTGCTTGCTCAATGTGCTTGCACATGCAGTTAGTTTGGTCACACATGCGAGAGAATCAGAGGAAAATCTTAAGTATGGCCAACAATGTTGGAGTACTTTTCCAAGAGGAATAAATGCACTTTATAGACAGGAAATTTACATGCAGGGAATTTAAAGCATGAGTTGAGGTATATTTTTATTATAGCGAGAAAAATCGGAGCGTGAACTGCAATTGAGATTCAGAGATGTATTTGAGGGAAGAATCTAAACGCGAAAATAGAAGGATTTCAGTTTATTTTGAGTTATGGCAGCTTATTTCGATATTTTGTGTTCGATACGGTAATCCTAGGAGATATTTTATGAACTGCTTGTTTCTTTTTTAGTTTATGCTGATGTCTGCTTGAGATATTTTTATTATTGCTTTAATAATAAGAGTATAAGCATTGCTTATATCTCAGACACAAAAAATAAGGATAACATTTTTTGCAGATAAAATAACGTTTTATACAAACAACTTTTTGTCTAAAATAACGTTTTATATAAACAACTTCTTTCAAAATAATGGCTTGTCATGGAATAACAAAAGAAAATATGCCGATTTATGGGTAAAGTTTATCCCTTTGAGTTCATTTTTGTCGCAGGTAATTGTTACCCTGGAGTCGGGTTACATATGACAGTAAACTGTACTGTTACTTTTATGTTCAGGTAATTAAAGCTTTATGCAGTTACACGTTACTAAAAATTTAGCTATATTTTGGTAATTTTCAGATGCGGTTACTGGAAAGTGTCTTATATTTCTGAAAAATGTCTGTAATCTTTGTAACCTAAAAATTCCGAAAATCTACAAACATCTCCTAACAGTTCTACCCAGTTATCGTGATCTTAGTTCCAATAATCAGGACAACATTAATTTTAGTTTTTCATTCATTTGTCCAATTTCAGTTACTTTTTAAAAACGATAGTATTCAAAGCAATTTTTAACGCGTTTTTCATATTCAGTCAAATTTTATTTTATATATAAAATTCACGATCACTATTAGGAGCGTCACAATTACTGGGTCATCTACCTTACCTATAATTTTTAATGTAAACATTTTATAAATTTCATTCACTTCACTTCGAAATTAGGTGAAACGGTTAACATCAAATTCGTTTAAATATTTTTTGTTAATACAAGAAGTAGTTTAATACGTAATATTGCAAAGTATGGAAAAAAACCGTATTAGAATGTAATTATCCTCTACTTACTTTCTTTCATAGAAAGAGGAAGCTCCATTCTCTAATGCAGTAAAACTCACCTGAAACACACAAAAAAACTACTGTTAGATTTCTCTAATAATCTTTCCACCTTTATATTGCATAACAAATATGCAAATTTGAAAAATTAAAAAAACGGTAAAGCTATTTTGATTTCTTGAAAAAATAAAACACGAAATTTTAATAAAATAGCTACTTTTTTGCTGAAATTTTCAGGAATGATAGGTAATATATATATTCAAGACGGACTGTCTTTTTTTTCGCGGGAAAAGAACGCCGATTCGTGTGATTTTTTTTTACTTCAAAGTATTTATTTACGTTTCGACTTAACAGTTGGAATAATCCTATCAAAATTTGAATTCAAATTCTAGTTTTAATATTGAGTAATGCCTGTTGCACTTTAGAGTTTTTAATGTTTTAGACAATTATCATGACTGCGAAAAGTGTTTTTTTCAGAGGGCAGATTAAAATGTCCAAATTATGAAAAATACATAAAAAGGTTTTGATAAAATTTTGTGTTTTAATTTTTCAAAACTCAAAATAGCTTCACCATTTTTTATTCTTTCTTGCTTTTTCTCATCGGTTTCAAGAGAGGGTAAAAAACTTGACAAACTGGAACAAGGAAAACCTTAAATCTCAAAAATGACAAAAATGGTAAGGTTTTGAAAAAAATCGAAATTAATTTTTTTCTCTCGAAAAACAAAAAAATACCAAATTTGAAATTTATGCTAAGTAGACTATATTAGTACCTATTATTCCTAAAAATGTCAGGGGAAAAAAGGTGGGGTTTTCAAAAAAAAATTTTAATTTGCTTCAAAAAATCGAAATAACTTTAATACTTTTTATTATTTTTAAATTTTTTGGGGGGATTTTGAAAGAGTGCAGAACTTTATAAACTGAAAAAAGAAAATCCTTAATATCTGAAAAATTGCAAAAATGAAAAGGTTTTGAAGAAAAATTTAAATTAATATTTTTCTTCTAAAAAATAAAAAAAATACTAAATGCCAAATATATGGTAAGTTGACTACATAAGTACCTATTATTCCTAAAACTTTCAGAGAAAAAAGAAGGTGGGATTTTTGAGAAAAACTTTTTTTATTATTTTCAAAAAATCGAAATAACTTTACCATTTTTTATTATTTTTAAACTTTTTTGGGGATTTTGAAAGAGTGTAAAAAACTGTATAAACTGAAATAAGAAAAACCTCAATATCTCAAAAATTACAAAAATAGCAAGGTTTTTAAAGTAAAATTTCTAAAAAACTCATTGTATCCTTAAAATTTTAAAATATTCGTAAAAAATGTAAAAATGTCGCTATGTTAATTTTAAAAAATACGCATCTCCTTTTTTTCCACGTACAAAAACATATTTCATTGGAAAGCCAATTCTGAGCATGCGGCGCCGGCCTGCATGATTTGAAATGGATTCGATCTTATACTTTTTCAGGGTCTTAATACGCTACTTTTGCACATAGTTCCATTTCCGATTTCCAAAATTTTGTTCTTTCGACCCACCGTACTGAACAGTAAGATGATAAAATCAAGATCTTTCTAAACATTAAAACCCTATCATCAACCTAACATCTTCTAAATTTAATTACATTCCTCAAAGAAAAAAATGAATACAGAAAAGTCTGTTTCAGTTCTTTATCAAAGTTTTCCCAACAAAGAGCTTCAGAAACCGTCTTATCGCCCTTGAAATGAAGAAAGAATTCAAAGAGTGAATCTAAGGCCGCCACCAGAAACGTTTCTAAAGTTTCACTTCATATCACACCATCATATCACAAACAGACACAAACGAAACACAGAGCTTCCACTAATACAATTTCCTATTGACCATCTCTAAAATAAGCTCAGTAAATATATAGTATAGGGCTTCGTGTAGCATTGTCGTATTAGGATCATTAACGAACTAACACACTGACACTGACGAGAAGGCCTCGAGATCATCGGCCGTGAAAGAGAAAGAGCGATTTTTCCTCGTAACTTAATTACTTAATTAATTATTATATATTTTAACAACAAGGCTAAAAATATCAAACTTTATCATCAGGAGATAAAACTGACTTTATTGAGTCATGATGCAAAATCGCTCAATGTAACTGACACGACCGTTGCTCTTGAATCGTTCGTTCGTCCACCCTGAGGAGGCGTCTGATGATCTTCTTGCAGGAACCGTAGACCCTACATCACGACCACCGCCGCGCCAACCGAAACCAACCAGGAGGATGACCAAACCAAGCCAGAGTCAACGAAATTCAACCCAGACGATGAACAGCAACCAGCCTCTTCTTTGGCGACTCTAGCTCCTGAAAGACCACACGAAGATCCTATCGTCAACAGACTTACCTCCTCCTTGCCCGCTTCTGCTCGTCACCACACCACCAGTGACATCCGCCGCAATCCCGATCCTATCATCATCGAGAAAAGCACCAGGCCAGACCACATTCCTGACATCGCCAGCCTCTTCTCCAATGCACCTACCCAGGTGCAAAAGGATTCCGCCTTTGATGGTCTCGAGACTCACGAGGTTCGTTCTATCTCTCGCTCCAGTCCCCTTTTAAATGCGGAACATCGAGAAGAAGCGGCGGAATTCGAAAATGCGGAAACGGAGCTTCCAAATAATGCCCTGGAAGCTGCACACACTGTTGGACCCTATGATAGTGTGCAGGACTATCAGGCTGATCAGGGCGATCTGGTAACGCCAATGAAGGAGCAGGAAGAAGACTCCAGTACCATCCTCCCGGAAGCGGAACCGGCCTATAGGTACAACATCAAAGTACGCTCCAACGGCAAAGTATTAGACCCTCCGTCCAAGTAATCTAATTTATCATCGTTATCATCATTTCAATTCTCGACGTGATGCCTCGTGTCCAGGCAGCACCAGCGATACGGTTCCAGAAACGCTAGACAGCGTCGACTTCACCCTCATCAGAGACAACTCAGACAACGGAACATGAATTGATCTGGTTCTGGAACCTTGGAGTACATTAAGATTATTCTCCAAGCTGTTGCTCATGGTGTCACTAATTGTAAGGTCTAGTCTGAACTGTTTATCGTAGCATCTAACCATCACATCAACTGGCTCGTGATAATCGTGAGCCTACTCATCAATCATGTCCACTCATCAAGAGACTAAACTTTACGTTAGTGGCGCCAGGGAAAATCTTGGAGAGCAGCTTCGAGAAGATTTTTTAATTAGGTTCTAGAAATTGATGCTCGAGACTAATAGAAATCAAGCCACTTTCCACTGATTTCGAAGAGGCTCGCACGAATTTTGCATATCAAAGTTCGTAGGAGTTTTTGAAATCAAAAGCGGTACCATAAGCATTAATCGGTGGCGCCGGCGGACATTAATGTTCATAATTGAATCACTTGCTCATGTAAGACTACTTACTTAATATAAAGTAACCTCATTTCGCTCGTTTCATTAGATGGTATGAAGATGACACCGTGTATGAAGATGGGATAGCAGGCATTAGTTATGGAAGCGTTTCGAAGTATTAAACATTATAGATTAAACGAATTTGGGATCCGATAATTCCTGTTTGATGTGAGGCTACGGGGGTCCGCCCGCGCCACACATTTATAAACGTACTGATTGATAATTATTATTTGAAAATAATGCGCCTGTAAGACGAAACGTTTGCGCGTTCTAGATTAAAGGAATGCGAGATAGACTTTTGTGCGAAAATCCATAACGTTTCGGTCATCCAGACGTAGATACGTTGTAACGAGCATACATATAGTTTGGTCTCAAGGAAAGTTCTTTAGTTTTTAAGTTCTTTTTTAATATAGAAGATGATAGACTCAGCTCTACACGGATACGAATGAACAATTTGTATGATTGAACATTAATAAAGGAATAGATACATTTTTAATCAGAATTTTATAATTTTACCTTTACGGGGTGGTGGCTACCCAGGTGAAAAAATTATGCATAATCTATGCATAATGAACTATGGATAGTCACTATGCAAAAAATTATGTATAAATTACGGATAAAATTTTGCAAACAAATGACAACTAGTTTTGAACTGTTTACATTTTGATACCTTCAGATTTATTGTATATGCATAATTTATGCATAATTTTTACCACAGTGACTACCCATAGTTCATTATGCACAGATCATGCATAATTTTTCCACCTGGGTAGAGGTGTGCAGTTCGTCAGTTCAGATTTTTAATGCAAATTGGTACTTTTTCGGTCACGTTTAGAACATTGAATTTTTCGAAATTTAGTTAAATTTAAGAAGAAATTGAGCTTCTGAACTCTCTTCGAGTGTAAGATTTCTTAAAATCGAAATTATTCAATTGGTTTTGAAATTAAATCCACCTGAAATGCAATTCGAATTTGAAAAATTCGAAGGGGCAATTCGAATCGGCGATTCGAATTTTTCAAATTCGAATTGCATTTCAGATGGATTTAATTTCAAAGCCAATTGAATAATTTCGATTTCGAGAAATTTGGCATTCGAAGAGAGCTTAGAAGCTTTAATTTCTTCTTCAATGAAACTCAATTTTGAAAAATTCAATGTTCTAAACGTGGTCGAAAAGGTACAAATTTGCATTGAAAACTCGAACTGACGAAATGCACCCCTCTAGTGGTGGCATCCATTAGTCGCAGGAACCAATAATCGGTCAGTAATTTAATTTTTAAAAGATTCTGCAAATATATTAAATATATTTTTATTTAAATTCTTTTATTTACGAAACTTCTTTGATTGCAAGCAAATAAAGAAGCATAATTGCATAATTCATTGATAAAACAATTTAAATAAAAATGTATCAAATAGAGTTGTAGATATTCTTTTAAAGAAAAAATTTGAGCTACTGATTGAATAAGCCAAGATTGAATAAAATTTACGAATTGTTTAGTAAAAGCTATACAAATACCTAAAATTCAAAATAAATAACTGATGTTAATTAAACAAGGATGATTCGAAGTATTTTATTGTAAAATGTGTTTTAATTTCTCTTCCAAAATTCGATTCAAATAAGAGTATTTCTGTTTTTCTCGATTTTATAAATCATTTCAATTCCAACCAAACAATGGATTATTTTTTAAAGAATAAGCTCATTTGGTCTCAACCTCATGCGACTAAAACATTAAAATAATGTCTATTAAATATTAAGTGATCAGAGATCACAGCGGTGAAGAAGTTCAATTTTAGGGAAAATGGGGGATTTCTTTTTCGAAAAAAAAGGGTAAATTTGTTTCGTATAAAAATGCCAAGAATGCCAATAAAAGTTAATAAATACACCATTTTTATAAGAAAACTCAAATATCATTAATAAATAAAATTAAATTGACTGCAACTAAACCAGCAATTAGATCATAAAAATATCGGAGGCTTCTCGGAAAATAATTTTAATGACACGTTGAAGTTAACGAAAGAGAGCGAAAGCAAAAAATACTACCGAACAAAAAATTTGTCGAATAAAAATTAACGAAATATAAAAATTTTTAGCTGCTAAAATTGGTGGCAAAAATTTAAATTTCTGAATTATGAAATTACCAAAATTTTAAGTTTTTAACAAATCAAATTCCCGAAATGAGTACTAAAATTCTTCAGGATATTAAAAAATCCCCAAAAGCCTCTGCCTTAAAAAGCCTCAAAAATCTCCGACTAGAATCTAATAAAATTCTTTTTTAGAATCTTTAGAACACTCTGGAGTTTAAAACCCTTCATAAAATCTTCTGGACTTTTCGACAATTTTCTAGAATTTTCTAGAATATTTTTAATTTTCCATGTACTTGTAGATTCGATAAATCTCCTATAATCATCTAGAATCTTCAAGAATTTTTATAATGTTTTGCAAACTACCAGAGATTTCTTGATTCTTCCAAAATCTTCTAAAACCCTTCAGCATTGTCTAAAAACTTCTAAAAATTTCTCAAGATTTTTTTAAACTCTTACCGAAATATCCAAACTTTTTCAGAGTCTTAAAATCTTCAAAAACGCCCAAAAACCTATTCTGATTTTTCAAAAAATTCTAGTCTGGTTCAGAATCTTTTAGAATCCTCAAAAATCTTTTGAATTTTGACCTAAACTTCTAATATCTTCTAGTCTCTTTGAAACTTTCTTTTGAAGAGTGTCGAAAAGTCTAGAGAATTTTATGAAGATTTTGAAAAGAGGCTAGAAGATTCTTGAGGATTATGGGAGTCTTTTGCAGATTGTAGAATATTTTAGAAGATTTCCTTTTGCAGATTCTACAAGATTTTGCAGAATTCTGGAGTTCAGAATCTTCTGGAGGATTGTAGAAGATTCTAGAACAGTCTAATATAAATTTTAAAATATTAATGAATTTTGGGAGATTTTTAAAGATTTTATAAAATTATAGGAGAATCTCTAAGATTTTATAAGATTCTACAAGATTTTATAAGAATCCAAAAAAAATTATTCTAGAAACTATTGTAAAAAACCCAGAAGACATTAAATTGTTATATGGAAGAGTTTAGAAGACTTGATTATGGAAAATTTTGAAAGACATTGAGAGACCCCGGAAGATTTAGTCAATCTAGAATATATTAGAAAATTTGGTTTTTACAAGATTCTAGAAGACTCAATCTCTAAGGTTTTAATAGTAAGGCACGCTTTTTTGAATGTCATAAGTTTCTATTTATTATAAATCTTGAAAAATTAATCGGAACTTTGAATAAAGAAAGGGGAAAAAGGGGGAAAATTCTCAAAAATAGGTATTTTAGGGGATCTTGGAAAAAATAAGGGGAGAGGGGGCAAATAGGGGAAAAGGGGAATAGGGGACTGACTGTGAGCCCCTGTAATGATCCATATTAAATTGATCCTATCCCAATATGACAAGACCGAAATAACATAAAGAAGATGTTCTTTTGCTTGATCATCTTGGGCAAAATTTGGCAAAAAATGTTAAGTATAATCAAGAATTTTTTAACCAAGATGAGGTACTCACCAGCCGTTGATGACTCCTTCGATATTTAGCATTGGCACAACCTTGAACACATAATCACCCCTAAGACTGGAAGCATACGTGGAATTGCCTAAAAGAGCTTCTAAGGTTCCTCTCATCACCCAAGATGCATTACTTTCACCAGGATGTACTCTTGATGTGAGGAAAATTATTTTTCGATCCTGAAAGAAAAACAAACTCATGTCAATTTTAGGAGCAGGAAGTAAAATATCATTACATTCCCATCACATGACAAGGTATGATTTTATATTTACAATTTACTTTCACAACACACCTGAATAGGATTACTGATCGAATCTGGTGCTGTTATAGTCAACAGGGGATTTTCGTTGCCATTGAGGCTATCACAAAGATTCTCTGCCCTAAAGTAAACATTAGCAGCTGATACAGTTTTCATCCACTTCCAGATATTAGTCATCAGAAGACTATAAGTATAGGGAAAATGATAAGCTAGGTAGCAAACATCATAGGCATGAGGGAAATTAACTGTGAATGAGGTAGTCAAATAATTCTTCCCCTTTCCTGGTCTCTGATAACAATTCCTATAATAGCAAATATCCACTCCAGTTCGAACCCAACCAGATCTTCCCAGTTGAGCTTCGATTACACTGAAAAGGATTGGCTTCATCCCAAAATTAAACTGAGAGTTAGCCTTTTCACAATTGACGATATTGAACGTGTAGGGTGTGTTAATCTCCATACTGGAGACTTCAAAGTAAAACCACTGATGTCTAGATCCACTGTTTACATCTGGAGTCAGGATCAGGTCGTATTCCCTTGGACCGATCTGTAACCAAGTTTTTTAGCATTATATATAAATTCATGAAATCGAAGCTCAAAATAAGAATCGAATCTTCTGAAGACAGCTAAGTTAATCAACAAAAAAGGAAACAACCTTCTCAATGTCGTACTCGTACCTGAATAACTTTCCTGAGATTTCCACTCTCGAATCTAGATTCAAATTGTAACTGTCTGGAATCGTTGGCACGTTTGCCAACCCGAAGTTCATCCCAATTGCAAAGAAGCTGTTCACCAGTCTGTGCTGTCTGATTGGAATGATTGGTAGTCAGAGCATCCAGATCATAAATAGTTTCCTGCATGGCACTGCCTGGATGAAGGCCTCGATCAATGCAGGTCAGAAGCTTGGATCTACAAACTTTTCTATCTTTGCTATTCAGTGGTTCTAATTTTCCAAGACCATCGCCTCCTACGAGATCAGGATAAGCTACCTTGACAAATTGGAAGACGCTCTTCACTTTGGTGGCTATTGCACAGTAGGCATGCTGATCTGTTACGTTTTCAGCCATGCCTTCAAATGTTTTCAGTTCATTCATGGGGAGATCAAACGAAGGTTTGGAAGAACTGGGTTTAATTGGATCAACAGAGTTTCTGCGTTTGTTCAATTTTACTAATTTAGGTCGCTCTTTGTCTTCAAGAAGATCGAGTACGTCAATTTCTTGTGTTCTAGAAAACTTGGCAAGGGATAACTGACTTTGTAGGTTTCCGAATTCTTTGAAGAAGACGTTGTAGCTGGAATATCGACAACCACTGGTTTAGGTATTTAATTTAATTTCTATTATAATCTTCATGATTATTCCAACATTAATCCAATAATACTTCCTCATAGAGGAAGGTTTACTTTTACATAAATTTTCAAATCAAATTTTTTGCTGTATTTAGACATAATTCGACCCCAGGAACTCGAAAATCACATTTTTTTAAATTTACTTGTGTGTGTGTGTGTGTGTTTATGAATGTGTATGTAACTTTTTTCTACGAACGATATCTCGAAAATGAGAAGAGGTACGACCTTCGAAATTTGGACGAATTGTAGGTCCAATTGATGTTCAGTGCAGATAGGATTTTGAGCTAGATCGGATAATTAGAACTGTTTTTTTTGTGTCTATATTTTTCTATAAAAACGTTTATAACTACAAATTTTTTTCCATATCTATAATAGTATGAAAATTTTACACAAGATTTGTAGGCTCCGACTAGACGCATCGATTGACCTATTGACGAACCTTCCACGACCTTTTATGGCCCTCTAATATCGTTTTAAAAATTTTTTTAAAAATTTTTTTTGTTTATATGAGAAAAACTTTTTTGATATTGGGAATACAACGTTAACTGTATTTAATACAATTATTTGCACATTCGAGATGCATTGATTGACCTATTGACGAACTTTCCACGACCTTTTATAGCCCTTCAATATCAATTTAAAAATTTTTTAAAAATGTATTTCGTTTGTACATATATTGA
>JBAGKK010407290.1:0-18152 GCA_037177015.1 Euceroptres primus
CGGATATGATTCAGATACAGGTTTTCATGGTGATTAAGAAGAAGAGTTGAATAATTTATTATTCATCAGCAAGTTTAATGATCACACAGTATGTTTCAAAAATTAATTCAGCATACTGATAGATGTTGCAATCCTCATAAGCGTGCGGGTGTCACAATCGGAGTGTGATATTCTATTACCAGCTAACGTTGATCAAATATTTAATCAGAATGAAAACTTAAACAACGAAAACTATGTGAGATTGAGCGGAAATGATTCTACAATCAGTTCTGATAATTTAATACTTTCTGCAGAGAGTCCAGAAGCGGATTACAAAGAGAAATTAAATTGGAACAAATTTTGACTGACTTAAAGTAAACGATTTCGAGTTTGGAGGCAAATGATTCTGAATGGTTTCGAATTCTTACAATTGCTCCAACATGTTGTAGCGCTCGAAAAATTGCAAAAGAATTCGGCTGTTCCTTACCACAGGTCAATAAATCTAAAGAGCTGAAGAAAATGAGAGGGGTTCTAGCTAGTACTACAGCAAGAGCAAGAGAAGGCTTACCGCAAGGAACACTTCAAAGAGTCGTAGAATTTTACGAAAATGATGCTAATAGCAGAGCCACTTCTGGGGTTCGCCAAGTGAAATCTGTAAAAACAAATGATGGCAGAGTCAAGATTCAAAGACGCCTTTTATTGTTGGATTTACGAGATTTGTTTCTAAAATACGAAGAACACAATCCAAGGTACCCAGTAAGCTTTAGTAAGTATGCTCAACTACGACCAAAACACTGCATACTTGCTGGAGCTAGTGGCACACATGCTGTTTGTCTGTGTACGATTCATTAGAATTGTAAGCTAATGTTGGATGTTATTGACATAGCCAATCTCACAAAAATGTCCGAAAACCCAACAAATACCTACAAAGACTGCTTAGTTGTAATCACGTGTCGAGGTAAGAAAGCATCTTGTTACCTTGACGAATGTACTGAATGTCCAGGTACTTTGACTCTGTCGGAAGATTTGATGGAATGTTTACAAACTAACAGCGTTTACAATGTAGAGTTTAGTTCATGGACTGGGACGGACAGGTCAACTTTTCAAAAAACCATTCTCCCCGTTGAAGAATTTATTGAAGAATTATATGCTAAGTTACAAGTTCTGAAACCGCACTCTTTCATATCCAAGCAACAATCAGATTACTTTAAGAATAGAAAGAAAGGACTGAAAGAGGGTGAAGTACTATCTGGCTTAGATTCTGCAGAAAATTATAAATATGTAGCACAGAACGCTTCGCAAGCATTTCACTTTAATAATGACTAATGCACTGTATTTACAGTGGTTTGTTATTATAATGTCGGAAAGAAACTAAAACATCAGAGTTTCATCTTTTTATCAGATAGTACGAAGCATGATACTGCAGCAGTTTATGTGATCCAAGCGATGTTGATGAAGGAAATCAAAAAACAAGTTCGCGTTAAGAAAATCATTTATTTCACTGATGGTGCAAAGCAGCATCTTAAGAACCGGTACCAAATGGTAAACCTTGTTCACCATGAGGAAGATTTTGGCGTTAAAGCCGAATGGCATTTCCATGCTACGGCGTACGGAAAAAGTGCGAATGACGGCGTAGGGGCAACATTCAAGAGGAAGGCGGCCCGAGCTAGTTTATTAGCAAAGCCAACTGAGGCGATTCTCAATCCACAGGCACTGTTCGAGTGGGGCAAAAGTCACTTTGAAACCATAGCAGTTCATTTTTATAGCAAAGTGGATCAGGACAAGATGCAAAGAAAACTGAACAACCGATTTTATAATGCTCCTGCAGTACCTGAAATTCAGAAAAGTCATTCCTTTTCACTATCTTCACCAAAACGATTGCTTGTAAAAAGATATTCAAACGCCTCTGATGGCTTTCACGTAACTTGCAGTTAGTAATAAATTATTCATGATTCATTAAATGCAGTTTCTTTTTCTTTCAGCATCTAGTTAACGTTCCTACTAATCTGACCGTCATTTAAGTTCAATTACTGGCAATTATGAATCCAGTTTTTATATTTTAAGTGTAGTCCCTAAGGTAAGCTATTCTGGATGGCAGTTCTTTAAAATACTACTTTTATCTGACCAGCCTGGAGGATTTCTTCCAAATAATAAGAATTTTTTATAAAACCGCATTTTGAAACCTGTACGCTTCCCATATGTCTTAAGGAGTATTGAGTCGTATAAAATAAAATTACCAATCACGTTACCAAAACAAAAATTACATCTCTCTCAAGAGTTTTCATGGATAACCTCAAAAAAAATATGAGAGACATAATGCGGCACAAACTTTGAAAGTTACTGCAGAACATAAAATGTCCATACAACCACCTTGAACGTAGACGGTTAAATATCCTCGAGTTGATATATCGAATTCCAAATGTTATGAGGTAGTACAGTAAAAATATACATAATTTGTAATTACTATAATAGATAGACGATTTTCAAGTTCCAATTGTTAGCAGCAGATTCCCAATGAGCGTACTGCGAAAAACTGTCTCCCAGGCCAGAAAATTTTCAAATATTTCTGACCTTGCTAATTTTACAAATATCTGCCATATTGGGTCTGCCGTCTTGAACTTCGGAACACCAATTTGTGCAAGGAAACACCTCATAACAACCATCGTGTGATTATACTTGCCTGGCCTGTTCGACAAAAATATTCACTCACGTCGATCCGAACATTGGGACAGTTATAGACGCCATATTGCATCGGCCATTTTGAATTAGGAAATTCTGACTTTAGAATTAAATGCAGCGACCTAGAAAACCCCAGTACAACGATTTCTAAGGCAGCATATAAACATTTAGTAATTTAATCAAGAATATCATGAAATTACCGAACTGATTTTGTACGTGACAGCTGCCATACTGGACCGGGTATTGCAATTCATAAAAAACGTCACTCGGCATTCAAAAGTACAGGATCGTATCTAACTTTTTCGTTCTTGAACGACTCTTAAAAGTCAAACCAATTTTGGACAGAGAGGGGTGATCCACTTTAAAAAGAATGCCTCATATCTATATCTGTTTTAGGGTTCTAGTGACAGCTGCTACAAGAGTGTAATTCACATCGACTTACCTGTGCCGCCCTTGAGAAATCTACAACCTTTAAAGGTAAAATAAGTATAATAGCGATATAATTAAGGGCAGAGATGAGCAGTTCCCACAAAGTTACTAAATTTCTTATCAAATGTACCGTACTTGCTGAAAATGTAACCTAAGAGGTTATATTCCTTTAAAACGATTAAAACCTTTTCTTCTGTGGAAGGCTATTAAAATTAATCATCCACTAAATCATCCAATGAATCATCCACTCAACTTTCTGTATCGTAATCCTAAAGTGTTCCTCCTCTTGACCTTGGATAATAGCGTTCAAGTCAAGATGAGTTCACGCTTTATATTTACAATGATTTTCCGATAGTCTTCAGCGAAACCTAGGATCATACTAAGCGGTACAGTCACATCAAAGTAAGATGTAAGATCATTAGTAAGACGTCTGGTGCCTTCCATGTCAAGCCATCCTGCATTCTTCATAAAATAACTTTGTCCAGGGGTGAGAGAAAAATAGCCTTTAATGGTTCTAGCTAGACCGACGTTTTTGCATCGATCAATCTCAATTCAATTGAGTTCATAGCGAATTTCATTAAACAGATAGCAGATGGCATCGCTCACTAGACTTGTAGTAGTAGTGCATGTAGTTCCATCAGTCCTTGTTAGTCTTCCGTACATGTGCAGTGAACTCTTGCTGGTTAGTATACACAAATCTTGATACTGGACTGCGATGCGAATTAAATCGCTGTTGTTGAATGACGATGAGGCATAAGGCTGATGTGCATGAAGCTCATAGCTAGCTATGAATTCATCAAACCTCACTGGTGATTGAATGTTTAGTATTTCTTCCATTTTTGTAGCAACAGAAGGAGATGAGAAATATTTTGAATCGACGTTTCAGTCTCTTGTTCTTTAAGGTTTGATCTTTAGACCAAGCTGCATCAGAAAGAGCACGTTCTGATGTGTTAGCGCCTTCATCGCTGCTTGAGAACTGACTTGTGTTTGGCAGGTTGACTCTCTTATAAAGACTCCTTTGCGGTTGTAAACGATACCCATTATGATGATTTAACATATAGACGTATTTTTATAGTCTCTTCTCGTAAATTCACTTAGTCTCCGTCCTGATCAACAATGCGGAGCTGAATTTGATGTATTGTCTTCACGACGATTGGTAGGTAGATGACGTGTGATCGTACTTCAACGATCAATCGTTTGAGAATACCCACAGACAGATTAGAACCATGAGTCTTATTGGCTTTGAGAACACGTGGTGTGAATCCCAACAATCGTCCAATAGACTCGTCTGGTTAAAAGTTCACTTCACGATCACACTTTATCTCGCTGCGTAATGTGTGATTATTTGGTTTGATATTTATTGTGATTCCATCAACTGCTAGAGTTTTCTGAATATAACTCTCAATGTCTTGAATCGCATAGCTGCCAGTATGTATAATCACCACTCGATCACCAACATAGATTTAATTTTCGCCAGTGTCAACGTTAGGAATCGCATTGAATGTGAGCAGCTCAGCGAGTCCAAGTGCATAGTTTTTATGAGGAGAGATTTCTATTGGTGGAAACTACTCTGCGTCTAACACAGAAGAGTTTCCTGTTATCGTGACAGTAAATGATACATCTATAAAGGTGTTCTTCTCTATACTGACTCTATTCAGTTCTTATATAGGCCTATATATCTTATATAGGCAGTATTTATCCTTTATATGCAGCTGTTCACCGATCTTTTCATAACTGACCCAGTGGGTGCCAGGGCCGTAACTATCATCAAGATTGACAATAGCTGAGTCAATTTTGTTCGGACCATTCACTGGTAGTTGATCACGCAAAAATACTCCACGAAAATGTGGAATCTTTAAAGCTTTAGCATACTTGAACAGATCAGTATCAGTGAGTGCGTGGTTAGGTAGCTACAGTACAAGTTTTTTGACACTGGTCTTAGACAAAGTCCCTGTCCTTTTCGGTAAGGTTTCATATGAAGACATAATCTTTTTCTGTAAGGTTTTAGGCGTAAACCTTTTCCTAGAGCAATGGCTTCTATTGAATTGTTATGTCGTTGAGCTTTTGCCAGTTGCTGTTTGGCTGCGCTAGCATCGTTTACCGTCTTAGCTACACCTGCTGCTCTACCAGTAAGAGCTCCAAGACTACTGTGTCCAGCAAAAATTAAAATTAGTGACAAGACACCACCGACTTTCGAAGGGATTGGCAGAAGACGTGGATTTTTTACTTTATGTTTATTACCTACATTTTTGACAGCTTGCTGTGCACCTTTAAATGCCGATTTGATGGCCATTTCTGCATCACTGCTTCGTTTCATTGCTTTTTTAGCTTTGGCACTCATCACGTAAGTTATTGCCAGTGCTGCCGCTTTATCACCAATTTCAGCGTCTTTAGCAAAAACACGCTACCAAGCTTTACTGGCTAGTACACGATCTGCAGCGTTTCTAGTTTCAACGTTTTCACGATGTTGTGAGTATGCAATGTCGTGTTCTTTACACGCTGCGTCTGTAGAATTGATACCAGGATCTCCTCTAGCATTTCGTTTGGATAATTCAGTCACAACCCGTTAAACTTCCGATTGCTAACTTGGACACCTTGTTCAGCAACAAAAGAAAACGGTGAAGCGGCAGCAAGCCGTTGTCCTCCTGCTGTTGGATTTAAGATAACCTCTGACGGCCATTACGACGTAGACGGCAAGAGAGTTTCTAACGTTAGCGAGCCCAAAGAACAATACGACGCAGTCGATTTGGGACTTGTACAGCGCATTGTACAAAACGAGATATGTACAGTGTATCAAGTCACATCTTCTATGCAAACAGAGATTGATAATAATAATTTGATGATACGTATACACGAAGAATCAATCCACGAGAAACTGAAAAACCTGCAGATTGACACCCAACAAGATTTATCAGTCCGTAAAACTGAACTCATTAGACGCTCGGTTAAATGCACTTGAGAATGGACAACGAGAAATTGGCAGTAGTCACAGGACAGCATATACCTGCTAGGAAGAATTATCCGCGTCGTCCCGTTAAAATGCGTGGCATAGACAAGACGTGGCAGGCGGATTTGGTTGAAATGCTACCCCATGCCCACGAAAATAATGGCTGTAAGTATTTACTTACCGTCATAGATATTTTCTCCAAGTATGCCTGGACTATTCCTGTTAAAAGCGAGAGTGGACCAGATGTCACTTCAGCAATGCAACCTATACTTGTGCAGGGTAGTGTACCAAAAAGCTTAAACATCGATGAAGGCAAAGAGTTTTATAATTCACATTTTAAAAAACTTGCATGCAACGACAAGGCATCAGCCTCTACTCAACCCAGAGTAATCTGAAGGCATCGGTCTGTGAAAGATTTAATCGCACACTCAAGAATAGGATGTGGCCACAATTTAGCTTGAGAGACAACTATAAGTGGATAGACATTTTACCTGCTCTCATCTCCAAGTGCAACAATACCAAATATCGATCAATCGGTATAAAGCCAATAGACGTCACTGCGGAAGATGAAGAGGAGCTGATGCAACGCTTCAAAAAACTAAGAGCTATACCCAGGAAGAGGTCGAAGTTCAAAGTTGGTGACAGAGTTCGAGTAAGCAAATACAAGCACGTTTTTGAAAAAGGACATACACCTAACTGCACGACAGTGACATTTACTGTGGATCGAGTTATGTCAACGAATCCAGTGACTTACAAGCGCAAGGACCACCAAAATCAACTTATCGCTGGTGGATTCTATGAACAAGAACTTCTCAGAGTTAAGCATCCAGACGTATACCTTGTGAAAAAAGTAATCAAGAAGCGTGGCAACAAATAATTTGTAAAGTTATTAGGATTTGATAGTTCACACAACAGCTGGATAGATAAATCAGATATGTAATTAACTTTGTGCAATGTTGAATCAACTGTATTCAATGTTGAACTAACAATAAACCAACGACCAACCATTGATGATTCAATGTTAAGCCAACGTGGAACCAACGTTGAATCAACGAAGAACCAACGTTGAACCCATATTAAACCAACGTTGAACCAACGTTGAACCAATGTTAAACCAACGTTGAACAACGTTGAACCAATGTTAAAACAACGATGAACCAATGTTGAAAAAACGATGAATCAGTGCTGGACCAAAAATGAAGAAATGAATGTATATATATATGGTCTTTTTTTAGTTAAATGCTGATAAATACTATTAACAATTATTTACAATAAAGAAATTCCCCAGGTAATATTTACAACTAATCTTGCACAAGAAGATCCAAAAGTTCCACATCACTATTACTAAGGACATCATCTTCGGCGTTGTCATCATTGTCATCGATATCCATGATCATCAATAGTATCAATACTATTTTTTAAATAATAATCGCTTGTCGTCATAAGGTCTGGTCGCAATTTTTATTTGTTTAATGGTTTCAACGTTATGAACTCTTGATCTAATTACATATTGTATTTTGGATTGTACAATCGAGTTTCGTAGGCATTCAATATAGTCCTCGAAGGTGATTGATTTCTTTACAACGGCAGCTTTCACCCCTTTTGCCTTTTTAACAAAGTCTTCACCGTTCACGGAAATACTGTAAATCTCCCTTTCGCAAGCCAACAAATTCCGTAGTAATTTGTGCTGAACATTCGGTTTTCATTGAACCCAAAACTTTCTTGTTGGCTTGCGGCATTCCGAATTCATTGTCTTGAGGATAGTCTGACGTATCAAATTGACATATATTGTTTTTCATATCCTCTTTCATATCAGCATAAATGTCAGCACATTTAGCTTCATATATCAAACTATACGTATCGGTGTATAATAGTTTACGATTGTTACCATACTTTTTACACATGTAGCCGTAGTAGAAGACATATATCAAGATTTAAGATATATCAAACACCGAAAGCCCAACATAAATCGGTTTATTGAACATGACTTGAGTTTTCCTTAATTCAATAGCCACTAGATTTTCACTAAATATTGCTCGGCTGTCGAAATTTGGTTTGGCTATGAGGGCTTCATCTCCATATCTAGCCTCCCACTTTGTCACGAGTTTCACATTGACATGTTTTCGTACAGTCTCCATTGTTTTCCCGTAAACCGCATTATTCGTTAATTTGAACAGGTTCTTTTCAAATTCATACTTAGCGTTTGTTCTGAGTTTAGTATTGAGATCAGTATAATCCTTAAGCCATGTAGATTGATTAAATTTCATAACTCTGTGAATTTTGACAAGTTTGAGTCCATTAGCTATTGCATGTTTGAGAGCCCGGTAATGGAGAACGTACTTTCGTTTCGGCAGGAGAGTAGTTAGGAGCCTATCCTGGCTTGACCCTGGTCGTTTTAAGTGTTCTGGACAGAACGGCATGTCATTGTGTACATGCCATTGTGTCATGGAGTTCTAACGGATAATCTAAATCTATTTTTAGTATATAGCCAATTGTTAAATCTTTAGGAACATTGAATTCAAAATTTTCTAAATTCTAAATCTACTCGAAACCAGCATAAGGGAGCGGTTGTACCAATGCCCAACCGTACAGGTTGTTTGCATCAAAGTATATGATGTAAATTATCTCCCCATTTTCTTTGAAAACTGTCATATGCTTATGGTCGGCTATGGCATATCTGATTGGGCATTGACTCACTCCACCCTTCTTGCCATTCTCAATCATCAGCAACATACCAACGTCGGTGAGGAGTTCTAATCTTACACCTGTAAATTTGAGCACTGCGTCCCAAGTCAAGCCAGGAGTGGTGTAGTAGTGTGCGGGATCAAGATCGTAAGCATTGAGACATTGTTCTCGGAAACTTTCGAAGACATCAGCCAAAAGCACTATATGTGTCTTCATGTACAGTTTTACATATTCGCCGAGATTTTTTACATTGAATGCAGACCATACCAGTCGTGCATGTGCATAATCCTCATCCGAGATTGATGAGTCATTCAAAGTACTATAGAATTTTTCTTTTAGTGGAAGCTGACATTCTTTTAGTTTCTCTCTCGAGTCAAGGTATTCGTAAGGAAAAACACCTTTCCTCGTGAGAAGATCAATTTTTTCTCTCTCGATATCGGAGAATACTGCTCTAACAATTTTATAGCTAGTGAGGTAGGACACTAATTTTTCCAAGGAAGAGGCCTTGAATCGAAATGAGTCAATGAACCTGAATTTTATTTGAGTTTCCTGAACGTACTTTGTGAATCAAATGTACTTTTCTTTATTTAATGCTAATACTTTAACTTTACCATCAATTTGTGTAGCAACGTCCCGAATGATAAAATGAGTATCGTGCCCACTTAAGTTGTGAAACACAACAGGTATGGTTCGCGAATCTTGATAATCTAGGTTACAATGTTCGTGCGCCGGACCGCGGTACAGACCTGTCAGATGACAATGATCGCGCACTTTTTTCATTGGAGGATGTAAAGCCTTCCGCAGATGTGACAAATTGTGGATTCAGTGAAGACTTTCTGTTGCTCTGAGGTCAATTTCTGCATGGGAAACGTAGATGTAAGTATTTCGTCACAAGTGTTTGCTATCTTCAGCAATTCAAGAGAAAACCACTGTGCGGGTTCCACATCTTTAGGGTAGGACTCGTAGAAAGATAGCGAATCGTCATAGCTGCACTTGAGGTAATGTCCAATGTCACAAACCTCAAGTTTTTGGAACAATTCAGTATTTGATCCTCTTTCCTGGTCTTCCACAAGTTTTTAGTAGGGACTCGCAGTCTGCATAAATGATGAAAAGAACCTTCTCTTTGTACTTGAAGTTTTCGAACTCGATAATGTTCTTTCCAGGTGTCGGCAATACAATTTTGCAGTCATTCAATTTTTTGCAATCTTCACTGTGAGCCATCAACATTCCTTTAGATGAAAAATGGTGTAGGCATCGATTACAAATTTTTTTTTTTTGAGAAGGTTCACGTGGAGATTCCTCTTCTGTGAAGTAAGATGCAATAGAACCACCGTAAATGTATCCTTCTTATTTTTAATCAGACCATACATGTTCACTGAGATGTCATTTTTTTCCTCAAATTTTTTCACGTCTTTTAATGCAACAGGGAACTTGACACCGGAAAAATCTAATTCATCTTTGTGTTGAGTATAGCTGGATACACGTTTAGTGCTATCTTTACTCCCAGGAGGATATATGGCTGATAGTATAGCCCACTTGAAGCATTCGTTGTCATTCTTATTTTGCAATAGGAAAATGCTTCTTTTTTTTAATCCATGAGGGAACTTCGATGTAGGAACTGCCCTTCATTGGGTTAAGCTTATTGATGTTCACTGAAAGTTTTATAATTGAGTGTAAGTTCCATCCTGAGTCTTTTTCCTCAAAATCTTTCATATGTTTCATAATCAGATATCTTGTAAAGTTTTTAAACCAGAGTTTTGAATCTGTGGTATAGTATATTTCTTCATTTTGGGATTTGAAGTACTTCTTCTCAGGCGTCTCTTTGCCAATCTTCAGATGGTACATAAGGAGCACAGGTTTTACTTTTAAAGCCCTATGTTCACGCAAGACCTTGCCCACATAAAAAATAAATAGTCTTCCAGCATCATCCAGGAAGGTTCACATCTTTGTGAACTAAGTTTGCTACAACACATGTCTTTATTCTTCTATGAAATGCTTTGTCCACGTCGATCCATGTCACTCGGTTGCTGATCACATCACGCTTTGGTCCCTTATTCTGCACACCACTTTCTTTTTTACCGAGAAAATCAAAACGGGCCTTAAGACATGTTAATTTTTGGATTACATTTAAGCATTTCGGTTTTGATTTATTGTCAGTGGTGGTGTTTTTCTATTAAGCTCCTTTCTCACAGTCTTGAGACACAACATGCACTCATTTCATTTCCTCGATAATGGGAACAAGTTTTACACACTCGTCGAATAGCATCTTAATATCGGGTCTAGAAGTTATTATTTAAGTTTCTTAACACCTTTATTTTTTTCTTCTTTTCACACACACACACACACACACGCGCGCGCGCATACACTATTCACTTCACTAATGTTTATTATTTTATTTGTTTTGATTACTATTCACTATTCACCTTAGATGTTTCGTACACTGAGTTCAAAAACGGAATGACTGCGCTTCGCTCCAGTCTGGCTTTTATTAGACGTCAGCCCCACTCTACACACCTGATTATAAGTTTCTAGATACTTCGATGAAAGGAATCTCGAAAGCAATAGCCTCTTCTAGAAACTTTGTTTATTCTTTCTCGAATTTAGGTAAAGATTAGATCCAATATCGATACTTCTAGTACCTTATAGAAACTTTGATTGATTTTTCTGGAATATATTAAGTTTCTAGATATTTCGATGTAGGAAATCTGGAAAACAATAACCCTGTTCAGAAACTTCGATGTATAGAAAATCTTCAGAGATATCGTCCAAAAAGTAATTTCTGAAACGATCGACATTTATCTTGGCGCAGAACCCTTGGAATGATACCTCACAGTCTCGTGTGCTATATAAGTGTACTGCGCAGTCCTATGTACTGTAAAATACTTCTGCGCACCCATAGAAGTGTACTGCACAGCTGTATACAGAGCAAGACTCTACTTCGCAGCCATATATGCCACCAAACTGTACTGCGCATCTATGTGTATCATAGAAGTCTACTGCGCATCTATAAGTGTCCTAGAAATGCTCTGCGCAGCGGAATATGTTGTAAAACTCTACTGCGTAGCCATATATACCACCATGTACTGCGCATCCATGTGTATCATATATGTCTACTACGCATCTAGAAGTGACTTAAAAGTATACTGCGCATCTATATGTGCCATATAAATCAACTGCTCAGCTCTATTTACAACCGAACGTGTCATAAGCATGTGTCATAGAAGCCCATTCCGGTGAAGCACACCGCTAAATGTTGAAGAACTCAACTGCGCGTCCCTATATATCTTTACCCAAATTTGAGAAAGAACGGTCGAACTTTCTAGAAGGAGCTTACTGCTTTTGAGATTCCATGCATCGAAATATCTACAAACGTCGATCTAGAATTTAGCTAAAGATGACGCATCCAATATCGGTGGTTCTAGCAACTTGATGCAGGTAGAGCGTGCAACGAACCTGGTGGAAACTTCAATCGATCTTTCCAGAATGTAAGTATGTGTTTTCCGGCGCCATTGGCAGCTAGTGTGTCGAACCGTCTAGAAGCTACCGATGGATCTTTCCTAGCATAATAAATAGAAATCAAATCCTGTACCTACATTTCTTTCCTTATGTCTCGAGCCTTCTTGAAAATTCGTTGTATAGAAAATCGTCAGAGATTCCCACGTCTACAAAGAAATTTCTAGAAAACTCGAAACATCAGAAAATCGTTAGAGATTACCACGTCTACAAAGAAATTTCTGCAAGCCTCAAGACATTGAATTTTGCTTATATTACATTATAAGTGGAAGCTAAGACTTGATTTTTCCTGTAAAGTCCTCAGAGATTACATCCAATATCGATGCTTCTAGAAATTTTAAAGACAAATGAAACATCAACAACAATAGCTCCAGAAACTTCTAGAAACTTCAATGTACAGAAACTAGCCAGAGATTACATCGAAATTTCTAGAAGGTTCGATTATTTTTCGACAACTTGGGAATCCCCGAATTTAATTTCTCGGTCGGTATTGCAGGGTTCTACCTCATTTTTATTTCCATTAACACTAGATAAATAAGCATTTTACCTATAGTTCTTATTAGGTCGAAGTTTCGAGAATCCCCTGGCTCACATAACCAACTATGTTTCTAGAAGTTTCAAGACCTCAGTGGAATCCCCGATTCCACGAGCGTTATCTACACAAAAAGCTTGTAGTCGACTCGGTCGGCAAAACAGGGACCCACCTTGGCGACTTGGTCATGGATTCGTCTCAGTTCTCTAGCTTACCGGCCGAGCAATTACCGACTACTGGGAACTGGCCTTTGGCGCCATCTGTTGGTGACAGCTAGAGATATGTACTAGTGCCGCCGAACCGGCCTAGCTATGGGGACGGCGACTGACACTTGCGGCCGCTAGAGTCGCTAGTGCGCTTGGAAATATACACGGCGGCATCGTCTGCTAGTTGCATTATATTAGACCGTGAGAACGCGTGTTGAGGTGTTTCTTTTTAGCATTATTTTAAAAATGCTAGGTATATGTGTGGCATTCAGGTGCAAAAATGAAGGAGGACATCGCTCTCCGATTGATGAAAAACAGAGGAAACATTCGCGTTTTTTTCTCACATTTCGTATAAATGACAGCTTTAAGTTTTGAACAAAAACTTTTACATGAAATCGGTTTTTCTTTACCTTTCTACAAGTCCAGCCTTCCTTCCACCCAACGTAGCTCCTCTCTTTTGCAACTCTTCTTTCAACTGGGCAACATTCTATTCACTGTAATCCCTTTTTCTAATTTTTCTTTATAATTAGATCACCAGACACTAACATTTCTACGCTCTTGTCACATCCAACAATTTTTAAACAATGTAATTGCACACCCATACCCTAACGCCTGCATACAAGACATATCTCCATACGCACTATTGCCCTTCGCTAAGCTTGACAAATCGCCGTCCCCATACTACTGAGTTCGTAAACCAGCCTTATTGGCCCAAAGAGCAAAAAATTAAAGACACTTTTTACTTTTTCAAAAAATTGTTTTGCAAAAAAATAAAATTTTTAAGGCAGTTCTGGATAGCTGCCATAAAACTGTCCAAACCATCTGAATAACATTTATCCTGTTGACCAATATTATCAAAGTTACAGCATATAAAAATCTTTTAAAAAAGTTTAAAAACCTGTTTTAGATATAGTCGAAAAATCGGCGAACTAAAGTTACGCACATTCTCATCACGTGACCGCACCGACGTGACTACATATTCCTCAGAAAGCTGCAACTAACAAATCCTGATTTCTTGTTCTATCCAAATCATAGTTCTTTTTTAAATTACAAAAATGCACTTTTATTCGTTAAAAATTCCGGAAAATGCTCTACACCGTTTTAAAGAACTCCATAGGGGGAACCAATTTCGCCTCGCACTTTTTTTTCTTGCCTCGTGTTGTTCTCTCAAAAATGCAAATTTTCGTTTTGTTTTACCCACTCATTCTATTTTTTACCCCTGAATTCAAATTCTACGTGGTATAAAAGTCAATTTTACTCGAGAACCACAGGAGACAGGGCAAAATCGTTTAAGGCAATTTTATAGAGCACCTTTAGTCGAGCAACTTTGGCCTCTTGAGTTTTTTCCGTATCTCGTGTCGTTCACTCCAAAAACACAAATTTTCATTGAGTTCTTTAATTTTTACATTCTGATTATCATATGAGAAGGTAAAAACTGACTTTCGAATTTTCATCAAATTTCCACATTTTAAGACCCCCTCAATAAGAAAAAACGGTTTTTACTCCTGTGTCTGTTTGTATGTCTGTCTGTCTGTCTGTCTGTTAACACGATAACTTTCGAAAGCATTATCAGACAGGATTGAGCTTTAGCAGACTTTATCAAGGCTTCAAAGAGGAGACGAGTTCGTTAACCAGCCTTATTGGCCCAAAACTCAAAAAATTATTGAACTAAAGTTACGCACATTCTCATCACGTGACCGCACCGACGTGTCTACAGATTCCTCAGAAAGCTGCAACAAAAAAATCCTGATCTCTTGTTCTGTCCAAATCATAATTTTTTTCTAAATTACAAGAATGCACTTTTATTCGTTAAAAGGACAAAATGCTGCAAAATCCTCTACACCGTTTTATAGAGCTCTATGGGGGGAACCAATTTCGCTTCTTACGTTTTTTTCTTATCTCGCGTCGTTCTCTCAAAAAATGCAAATTTTCATTTTGCTTCACCCACTTATTCTATTTTTAACACCTGGATTCGAATTTCACGTGGTATAAAAGTGGTTTCTTTCATATTTTTCATAGCTTTGCCGAAAATGTATTTTTCAATTATTTTTAGTCGCAATTTTCGGTTTAACCAAATCCGTTGGTTTCAACACGCTGGTTAATAAACTAGACATTTCTCCTTGGAATTTGAAAATGTGTGCGAAAGCGCAAATCATCGGGATAATTCGGACTGGGCTCGATCTAAGGGATGAAGTAATGCAGCTCCATCTTCCAGATTTTTAATCTATCTGACTGGGTCTGTGTCTGGTTTAGCTTTTTACGTCAAAGAGCTAGATCAAAGAATTTCTGCACGGGTGTGTATCTGAGAAAATGCTCGCCTGGAAAACGTCTGTAAAATTTTGTTTCTTTTTTGAGATTTTTGAAAAAAAATAAATTACTGCGAATACGTAATTGCTTAGACAATTTTAAAAATCTATGCAAAAATCTAGCGCTAAGCGCGAGAATCTTTATGAGAATGTGTTCCTTAAGATCGATAGTGCCTTGAGTAAGTTAATTTCCCTCTGAACTTGAAACCTAAGACAAAGTCAACAATCTATTTAATAGTCCTGAGCGCTTTGAGAAAATTAAACATGATTTAATTTCTAAGGAACTAATAAAATGGTACTGAGTGGCAAACATAATCGCGAGCCCTAGGCGCGTTCAAACTTATTTTAATAAGAGAGAAATTTAAGTATCATGCTGAAATTTCGGAAAATAATAAAGAATATATTGAAGCATTAATGTCGGGTGCGATTCAGTTTTCATTTTTAAAAAAATTTTAAAAATAATTTTTTTTTCGAAATTAACATACGAAACACACCAGACACTGACGCCTTTATATGTTATTTATTATTTGCGATAATTTTACTGTAATATTTGTATTTCTCTCTCAATAAAGCTGTTAAATGTAAACAAAAAGCGGTCGGTAATTAAATGTATATGACACACTGTTAAGTTCATATTCATAAAATTACAAAATTTACTTACGGCAGCAAAAGTAAATCATGAGGAATATACTTGACTCTGCGCAAAGAACGACTAATATTCCGCGAGTCCGGAAGCGCGCTCAAACTAGCGAGCGAAGCGACCTTCGCGTGCTATAAGGACCTCGCGCGCAGCGCAAGGTTTAACGATAACGGAGCGCGAAGCGCGACATTCAACAATATCGGAGCGCGTAGTACGACGATCAATAGTTTTGGAGCGCAATGCCCGACAAGTATTCTGGATCGAAGCGCGAAGCGCGACGGCCACTCCGCGCGCCCTAGGCGCGCTCAAATTTGCGAGCGAAGCTGGCGATGAGAATGTGCCCGCACCCCTAAAGGGGGCCGAGCAGATTTTTTTCACTAAGTTACAGCCAATTTTTCTGAAGTGTCAGAACTTTTTGCCTCGATTATGGTTATGGTATAGTAATAATACAAATAATGCAAATTCATACCATCGTACGCTGAAGGTTCCATTTTGCGAGTAAACAGTTGTTTTTTAAAAACTTAAAATGTCATGTCTCATCGTAAATGAAAATTATTAAGTAAGTTTTATTAAAAAACTGCAAGACATACAATTTGATAGTACATTTCAAAATGGTGAAACTTGGAAGAAATATATCTTAAAAATGGACAAGAAGTTTCTCTTCGAAAATTGGTGCCGTTATCATATTTTCAGACCTAGTGAAATCTAGCCCTATTGTCTGAAGTTTTGAGGCAAACCCATTCACTAGCATAATGTATGGTTATTTATATGTCAGTCATGGTATTTTCACCATTTTCATGCGCATTTTTAGTGGTTTAGAAAGGTATTTTAACAAGCTTTATGACAGTAATAATAATTTTCTAAATAGTTATTAGTTTAGACCCTATTCCTCAATTAGAAAACTTTATTTTAATCACCAAATTGAACTAAATTAATTTTATAATGTAGTTTCTTTATTATACTTTTTTACCCTCAAAGGAAAAAATGAATAAATTCGTCATTAATGAAATATTAAATCAGATAATTATTTTATTTAAAATATAATCCTGTAGCTAGGGTAAAATATATATTTCCTCGCAATATTTTTTAATTTTCGCCTACTCTCTTTCACACCACTAGATTTTAAATAAACACTATAATATTATAATCTATTCATTATAATCTGATATTTGTATTGTCATTATCATGAACAGATTAGTGTTTGTAGTGTTTATGTAAAATCTAGTCGTGGAGAAGAAAATAGCTGAAAATTCTAAAATATTTCGGGGAAATCTATCCTCTACTCTAGCGACAGGGAGTCTATCTGCTTTAAATGAAGTTGGACACACTGGACGTGCAGAGATGTTGGATAGAAACAGACAATGTTAATAGCTCTGTTTAATCATTCTTTAAATAAAATAATTAATTTATTTCATATTGGACAAATCCGTTATTAGTGAAATAATTAATTAATTTATTATTTTTGCAATGAAGTATTTGTCCATTTTTTCTTTCAAGAGTAAAAAAGCAAAAAGCATAAGGAAAAACTACATTTTACAAATTAATTTGGATCAATTAGCTGATGGCTCCTGGGAGAAGCATTGAAATAAAGTTTTGTAATTGAGAAACACGGACTAAAATAAGAATTATGTAGGAAATGATTATCACTGTCATGCTGCTTATTAAAATACCCCTTTTACACCACTAAACATAAAGTTCATTTGGTTTAGTTTACATAGAAAAGTGTGCGTTTGAAAAATGCTCTGCGCATGAAAATGGTGAAATTACCATGACCGATATCTCGATATCGGTCATAACCCCTCGATATCACTCACAACCATGCATTATGGTTGTAAGTGGTTTTTTTTTAAAGTTCGGACATATTGGGTTACAAAGTACCCAAGTTTCAAGAGGATCGGTAAAGATTGAAAATTCGAGGTGTGTTGATTTGAAAAAGAATGCATCTTGTACGATCATCTACTTCTTTCATATTCAAAGAAATCAAATGATTTGCAGGAAAAAAAATGTAATCAGAGATCCTCAATATAAATTACCAGCTACGCAGGAAGCAGATAAAGAGAAAGAGGAAAAGAAAAAGAGCATAAAGGAAGAAAGAGAAGAAAAAAAATGTAAGCAGAGACTGAAGGAAGAAAAAACAGGGTTATGCTGGTTTTACAATATTACAGTCTGTTAAGTAAGAGCGTGTCCAGCATAGCTTGCAATCGGTGAGTGATATCGACTTCAATTTTTTTTTGAT
>JBAGKK010407397.1:0-18152 GCA_037177015.1 Euceroptres primus
CAGAAGTTGATGTCTCAGGTGAGGATGATGATGAGGGTAGTGATTGTTCCAAATAACCAGGACGCAAAGGATCGTAAGCTGCATCTGCTGGCATCTATGTTTGATAGAGTTAAAAAGTATATAAAGTACGTACTAGGCTATATATATATATATAATATACTACACAGACTTTGACCTGTAAAATCTCTTCTATTTCTTGTCTCCTAGTCTTAAATCGAGGTAATGGAAGATTTATTGTTTTCAAGAGGAAACGAGGATCATTTTGATGGTACGATTTGCAGCAGCACTGAGGTGTAACATCTTGCATCTTTACGAATGATGTATCAGGAATTGGTTGTGATAGTAATGTTGCACTTGGATCACCCTTCACTACCAGAATCCAAGACAGTAACAAAATTAGTGGAATGAACTATCATTGACTGATTTGTAATATGAAATTATAGAATGGATCTTAATTGCAATCAAAACATTTTAATTTTTCCCTCTATCCATTTTCACTTATTTTAAAATTCAGATTCTGTTTTGTAACCATATTTTTATTTCCATCTTCAATAAGTCGCCTAAACATATGCAATTCACCTTAATCTTATGCTTATCCACGTGGTAAAAAATTATTTCTTTATTCAGCTACCATGCTTCGTCGGTAATCTTTCTCTCCTTTAAATTTAAAGAGAGATTACCGATATGTTGCTAAATTATATATCTACTTATTAGTTTTATCTGACGCACTTTCAGGTTTACGTCCACTTATAACAACAGGTTGAGTTCTTTTACGATGAGTAGGATTCATGTTATGTGGTTCGATTATTTCTATGTTGCGGCTCTTATTTACAATTCTTTTAGGAAAAAATAGAAGCTGCGCAACATTTTCTTCATCGTCACTGCATACTTCTGATAAACGAAGATCATCGTTTACGTTTGCCGCGTGCAGTGGTAATGAAGGAAGTGGAGCGGCAGGACGCTTATGTGGTTTCAGGTTATCAGCATCTTGCAACTATAAACTGTGATATGGACGTATGTGAGGATCTATTGGTGTTGGTGGTGTTTAGAGTTTCAATGGACTTTGCCGTGGTAAATTCGTTGACGTCAGTGGCAACGATTGTATTAGCGTCGAAGATGATGATGATGGTAATGCTTTCGATGGCGTCTGTGGTAGCGGTGGTGGTAGCGGTGATAATGAACTTGAACGTGATTTAGATGATGACGACAACGACGATGATGAGGTCGAGGAAGCGTGCGCTTGAGATTTCTTTGCACTCTTTTTAGATAAGTTTGAGGGATGGGACGGTGGCGGTGGTGACCTCCTGTCATACCGCACAACCACTGACACCTGTCAAAAAGAAAAAAGCGCAATATTCTCTTTGAGAAAAAAATGTAAAGCAAATTTAAATTTTTAAAAATAAGTTTTGAATTTCTTACCTCCAAAGGCTTTTGATTGATATCGAAGTTTGATGGCAGAGGTATATCCACGTGAATTTGGGATGCTGTGGAATCAGTTGAGATTCTCTAAGTCTCACTAGACTCTCCAGATTTCTTTGCAATCTAAGAACATACGATAAAATTAAATTAATAGCACAAAGCAATATGAAAAACACTTTTCACTGCATGAATCACTGCACGAATCACAACTTACTTTTTTCATAGCACCACTCTTCTTCATAACCATAGACACTTTTTTCACTTTTTCACTTTTTCACTTCTCACTGGTCCACATTTCACCACAATGCAAATTGAAATGAACGCCTCTGAATATGGGCTTTTTAAAAGACAAGTCCCCACTACACCCTAGCGGGCCAAGCGGGACAGGGAGCGCGGGGAACCCCACGTCTGCGCGCCTCTGAATATTGGCCTGGGGAACCCGACGACAAGGCGCTGTGGCATGTACCTGAACTTCAGCGTCAAACTCTCGCGGTAAAGCAGAGATCACATTTATCGACGACGTTCGAAAAAGACTATGGGTAAATTACCACGGAAGTGGACTGTGGCACCATCTTTTGCCAGCAACGACTTATCTTAGAATTGGCACAAACAATTATTAACTGTCGGTAAATGACCGGTCGCTGGTTTACTGCAGTTTAGCTCGGAACAAAACCCTGCAACCGTACTAAATTTCTAGAAGTCAAGGGGTGAGGGAGCCACCATACGCCACCTACCTGAACTTAGACAACACACTCGGTCGGTATGGCAGCGACCCTCCTTATTAACCAAGTCAAGATCACATGGCAGTTCCCTACCTTACTGGCCGACTTACCAAATGTCGGTAAAACAGTTGCCGGTCATTTACCTGCGGCAACAGTGGCGCCATCTATCGGTGACAACTGGAACTACGTAGCTGCTCCCGAACTGTCACTGTTATAGTACTATTATCACCTGTGAAACGAATCAACAAGGATATTGACACGAATATGTAAGTTTTAATTCTTTCTGAATTCTTTTAAATAGATGCATGTTTCTGGAACTCTTATCGATTCATTTTTTTATGGGTCTTACCTAATGAACGTCTCCTACTTTTATTTAGTTTCTGCTTCTGTCGAGATTCATATAAAACTATAATAAGTAAAATCTTTGTTAGTTCAATAAAAACTAGTTGACGTTAAAGAATTGTGAAATCAAGTAAATTAATAAAATCATTGAAGCCTTGAGCCTCGGCAGACATTGACCTAAGCCGCGCCAGGTGGAACTTTTTGATGAACTAAAATTTGATAAATAAATGTTAAGATTAATTTCAAAAGTTAAAATCAAAAAAGTTTTGTCTGAATATTTTATTTAAAATGTCTTAAGAAAAGTCATCAATTATAATTAACGATTTTCCTTATGGCATTTTAAATAAAATATGCTGTAAAAATAATATGCCACGCGACAGTGCCACATATTTGTTCCTGTTTTTTAAAATTGTTTATAACAATAGTTATATATAAATACCTTAAGAAACTATCAAGTTTATAAATCAGCATCACAAATTAAATTATTGTTATATACCTATATAGAAGGTATTTGAAGGTAAGGTATTTAAAAACCAGATTAGCTCAGAAAGCATTTTTCTTATGGAAAACAGCCAAAATTTCTTATTTGTTTAACGAATTTGTTTATAACAATAAGAGTTATTTAAAACAACTGAAATTCATAGTTGGATATACCTTTTTACACATATTTAATTAGATATGTTGTTAAAAAATAGCATTTTCTCGGCGAAAGTGCTGAGAAAATTGTTAATTTAATTTCTTTACAACAGTTATTGTTGATTGATATTAATGACTTATAATCTGATACCTTTTCTGATGCATCGTAAACTGTATTAGCTCAAAAAAGAAATTTTTTTTGAGTAAAAAAGCGAAACTTTCGTTTTTGTTCATTTGATTTGTTTATAACATTGATAAATGTTATAGAAGGATAAATTTTAACAATCACACATTAATATGAACATTATATTGAACAAATAAGCGAGATGGCTGAGAGTACTGTGACCACGTTTTCATGCCGGTCGTGAAATTATTTCATCTCTGTGCGCTATACGTGTCGATCTTTCGTTTATAATGTAATATCATGGGCATGCCCAGTGCTCTGCAAGCGGTTAAGACTATAACTAGAGTCGATGATCTTGAAAAATCACTTGGCGATATATCCACTACTCACAAATTAAGAATGGATAATCTTGAATCTTGTCTTCAGTCTCAGGATGAAAAAGTCTACTCCCTTGAAAAACAAATTGAATCGTCTCCAACAGCTGAGATACAATTATTCGATCCTCGAAAATGCACAGCTGCCTGCATTACGCAAATTAAGAAGCAAAAGAAGGGTAAGAAAAATATCATTTTTTTTTGGTATTGAAGAAACCAGTGATTCTCAGGGCACTAATGATGATAATACATCAGTTTTGAAAATTTTTAATATCTTAATGCCAGATTTGCCAGAACAAGTATTTAAAACCACACGTATTGGCAAACACTTGAATGAAAACATTAGAATACGGCCAATAAAGGTTATTTTCCAGAAGGAGGATGATACTCCAGAGGATTCTACGCAAGTTCATGAACTTAAAAAATCAAAGGTTCCGATGAGTCCTCTAACATCACTAAGATTATCGATGGACAAGACTCCAATGTAGCTCCTTCAATATCAACAAACGAAGCGGATACTGAACGAGCGAACTTCTGACAGTAAATTCTTCAGAATTATTGATTGCCAAAAATTTAACACATTTCGTAATGATCGTGAACATAGGACGGGAGGGGGTGTAATGTTTGCCCTTGATTACGAACTGTTGTGTACACAAATTCCGTTTGAGTCAATTGACGTTATATTCCCTGATATCGACATTGTGAGGACCTTGTATATCCCCCCTTCTATTCCTATGAAAACACTGGAATTATTTCTGGAATCTCTCATGTTTAGACGTGACCTTTGGGATCACAGACAGATAATAATTGGTGATTTTAACGTACCACAATATAAAGATTTTTGTGAAACTGGTATAATTGGCAAGAGATCTCTGTTATTGCCATCACTTGTACAATACTATGAGCTAGATCTAAACTTTAGGTGTTTAAAGATTAGTTACCTATGTGCACATATGAGTAGTATTGATTAGTCATTTCCGAAAAATAAAGTATCATTTGAACACGTCACACAGTGGTCAATAATCCTAAAAAGCTGGCCATAATGCAAACAAAATTTTTTTTGAGACACATTCAAAGATTCAAATAAGTGTAGGGGTACCCCTAGCATCGTTCGAGATCGATAGCTAAGGACAGGTGCTCCTCTCAACCTGTTTTTTCCTTTCTCGTTTACAGACGTCAAACGCATCGAAACGTGTGCACGTCGCGACTGAAAAAAACAGTTTTTCAAAAGTGCATTGTTTTTTAATAGAATGATTAATTCCAATGAAACAACATGGATTGTTCTCGTGAATGTAAGTATTTGAAAAAATAGTGAAACGTAAATAGATATGACAAAGATAAAAGGTAAAAATTAATCAACAATTGACTGCCCTATTTCCCCTGCCCTTATCGGGCCCTGTTTTCAGTTCCCAATGGAAAATAACACATTCACGTGAAACATATGTGACCGTCCGCGAAGAAAGAGACCTAATGCGCCAAAAATCGATTTTTAGGTTTTTACACCAATCGATAGTTGTTGAGTTGCTCTTTTATTTGCAAAAATCATAAATTTTTTAAGCTGATTACTTTTTTTGTTATTAAGCTGCAAACATAGCCATGATAAACGTAGTCGGAGAGCGAGCTAGAGGCTTACGAAATCCAGCCCCACTACTTACCACTACAGTTGTTATGCGCTGTGTCCGTGAGCTCCACTGGTTCGTGCGTCTTCGGCTCTACCTTTCCTTGTCTCTTAGCGCGTTTCTCGTTCTAAGTAGTATCATCGCAATTCGCATCTCGTAACCTCCACGCATAGGGTATCAAAGGCACTTTTTCGTTCAAAAATGTCACTTTTCAATTCTGGTCTGATTTTTAATTATTTAAAAAAAAGTAATGTGCATTAATTTTGAAGAGGAATGTTTTCAAAATTTATGTATCTTCCTTTTTTTATTTATAATTTTTGGACTCTAAGTATGCAAAAAGTGACGTTTTGTAAATAAATGAATAAATATCATCTTAAATCAATGCATGGGGTTTACAGATCAATTTACTTGTTATAAACAACTTTAAAACATAAATGTAATAATAATTATTTGTATAAGAAATTTATCATAGTTATTAATTATAAAATGTTTACGAAATTTGTAATTTTATTAGTAAAAACATTTTATACAACCAAATTAATGTAATATTATATAATAGAATTGACTGATTTTCGTTTTTCAAATAAATAAGCTTTTCCTACATCATTAAAAATTTCTCAACAATTTTATCATTAATAACATGAAATTATTAATTAATAAATTTATATTAGGATTTGTGACTAAAGTAGGTACACTTTCAACTTAGTGTGAAGCAATTTTAGTGTGAAAAAAAGTATTTTTTTCTGCACGAAAGTGACAAAATATTGAATTTTTTAAATCGTTTTTCTTTAAAAACATTTGAATTTTAATATTTTATCAAGCACTATCAACTCCTATCAAATATAAATCATTTTCACAAGTATCTTAACCAATTCAGGCACTGAAGCAAAATTTGAGTCTGGAAAACTGGAAAGTAAACAAATTCTCGAAAGAGTTCAAAACAATGATTTGTGCTAATCATTTTGGTGTTTTGTGATTAAATGTCATTCTTGACATAATACAAATTAAGCAGTTTGAGCAAAAAGAAAAATATGTTTAATGTACTTAACAATATTTGCCAAATTGTGTATTACATGTGTTTGTAAAAAGTAAATAGATCTGAACTTCAATAATTGATTTAAGACAATAACTATAAAATTTAGTTAAGCAGTTATTAAAACATTCAAAGTTAATTTGTGAAAAACGTCAATTTTTGCATATTTCGAGTGATTAAATTATAAATAAACAAAAAGGGAAATAAAAAAATCCTAGCTGAGCCCTCTTCAAGCTTTAATGCGCTTGAATTAAAAACAAAAAAATTGAAAATTAGATCAAATTATACATGATAATGCTGATAAAGGAAATAAGGGAAAGGCGAAAAATGATAAATATACTTATCTGAATTCTGTTCACAAATTTTTGAAGATTTGTCAAAGTGTAAATAATTCGTATGGTGGTATTTTTTATCAATGGTTTATTTGCTCTCTTATTATTCTATAAGTAAATTTGAAGCGGCACTTTTAGGAGAATAAAATTTTATTTCGCATAATGTATCTTTAATTAGTTAGGACTTTTTACAATAAATAGGATTTCAAAAATATTTAACATTTGACGGCTAATTGCCTAAAGTATAAAAAAGGCCATTTATATAATTTTGTGTAAAATTTTGTATAAGAATTTTCCGTAAAACTAGCCGGTCAAGTATAGCGCTAGGGATAGAATTACGGAAAATTCCGTAATAAAATTAGTTATAATAAATAAAAAAGTAAATAAAAATATATTTAAAAAAACATCATTCTTTTCAGCCCTAACGATTGGCGGGGGTTATGGGCTCCGATAACACGTGTTAGAATGAGAAACGTACAGAGAAACAGAAAATGGTATAGCCGAAGTGGCACGAAGCGATCGGAGCTGATGGATATGGGCGCCTAAAGATGTAGTGTTAAGTGGTGGGGTTCTTTTCATTGACGCCTCTTCACTACTCAAAAGCCTGCTTGCGGACTTGGCTACGATCGCCCGTACTGTAAAATTCAGCTTTGGCGCGTTAGGTCTCTTTCTTCGCGGACGGTCACATATCTGAAAATTAGCTGCCGAAAGTTACCAGTTTGGCCTTGAGATATTATTTCAGATAGAATGTACAGATGCGCTCTAAAATGCTCATTGTACAGTGCCCGTTATTAATAACGTAACACCGTGAACTTTTGTTATTTCACTGTTCTATGAGCTTCAACTAACGGAATAAACAAACATCTGTTCGTTAAAGGAACGTATTGTTTAAATGATAATAAAATATCATTTTCGTTATAAATGAATCAAAATTCATGAAAATCCCCTGCCATTTTGTATCCGCCATTTTGTTTTTTTGAACCAATATCAGGTTCGTAATCAGCGACCCTGAAAACCTCTAAGTGATCCTTTTTTTATAAAAAAATTAAAATTCGTGAGATCCCCCGCTATTTTGTCTTTTCAAAAACCAATACCAGATTCATAGTCAGCGACTCCAAAAACCCCCAAGTATGAAAATTAATCGCAAAATGATGAAATTAATGAATTATGGCCAGCTTTTTGGGATTTTTGACCTCTGTGCGTCAGTAGGTTATTCTATGATACATTACAAATGCTTTTTGAGTCTCATGTTCCTAAATTCAAGAACAAAGCCACAAGTGTAAAGTATCAACTATGGTTCACAAAGAATATTGTAAGCGATATAATGTTAAGAGATAAATTCTGCAAGAAATATAAGATAACCCGCGATCCTTATTATTTGAATTTGGTAATTTCTCTACAAAATAAAATGGATAAAAGTCTTCATTTATCGCTTATTTTATATAATGAAAACATTGAAAAATGAGTTAGGGATGATCCGAAGTTGTTTTGGAGCTACTTGAATAAATTAAAAAGTGTTTCCAGAATTTCGGGTGTTATGAATTACGAAGGTACTGAACTTATAGATCCGATGGAAATTATGAATGCTTTTGCTAGGTTTTTCCTTCACGTTTACAATGCTACGAAATTATTACAACCGGAATATAAAGATACTTCTGTAAGTCAACAAGACTTGTTGTCAGTACCGTGTAAATGACGTGCAAATAACGTCGAGGAATATTCTAAAAACTTTTAATAAGCTTTCTAACAAAGAATCCGCAGGGCCTGATAAAATACCCTGTAAAGTAATTAAGACTTGTTCCAGTTATTTAGTAACTTCATTGCGAATCATATTCAACTTATCTATAAGCTCTGGGCATTTTCCGACAGCATGGAAAACTACTCCAATTTGTCCAGTTTTGAAAAAAGGTGATCGGTCTGAAATTCTAAACTATAGACCAGTATCCATATCTTGAGGATTTTTAAGAGTTTTTGAGATCTGTATATATGACATCATAGCTTCTGCTGTTTTTAAAGTTTTGTCACCTCAGCAGTATGGATTTGTTCCAAGAAGATCTACAATGTCAGATTTCATATGATTATAAATACAATGTAAATGAATTTGAAATTGAGAACGTATTTACCATCGTAGATTCACTTAATACAACATTTAATACTTACATTTAATACACAGATACACAATATGGTAACTAGTGCCAACAGATCACTAGGTTTCTTATTAAGAGTCTGTAGATATTTTCGGAATGTTAGCACGCTTAAACCATTGTTCCAGACGTTGGTGAGATCTAAGCTGGAGTATGGATCGGTTATCTGGATGCCAGACTCATTAGGAAGTAGACTTAACCTTTGCTCACTTCAGGAGAGGCGGATCTACGCCGGAATTCTCTCTATATTTAAAATCAGACGGGGTATCATTAATTGTCCTAAAAGTTTTCAGTCCCTCAACATAATACCAGAAACAGAAAACCGATTTATCTATCTTCCAGCTTGGTCCATCTGTCTCTTCGTCACAGTATGTGTCAAAACATGAATCGGTTTTGTGATGTTACTGAGCACGATATTGATCTGTTTATTACATCATTGAAGGTATTTTGTAATGCAGTTCGAGAGTATGTCACATACTTCAGCCTAATTTTTAGTATAGTATCGTGCAGGTATATTATATAAATTAGAAAACCAACTATTTCACACATAATGTATATATATATATATATATATATATATATAGATATATATATATATATATAAGCCATGTATTGAATAATCTGTTATTGGTCTATGGCTGGCTGGCTTAAATAAGCTGAATTTGAATTTGAATTTGAATTTGAAATAAGTTGAATGGTACAAACATAATTGCTAAAAAATACGGAATATGTTAGTTTCTTATAAAAATTGTTTATAACAATAACAATTATTAACTTTTACCTCAGTTTTGCATCTTAATGTCGCATTCCTGTCAATTTGTTGCACTTTTAGAGAAAAAACATTTTTTCTACATTCAAACCCCAAAGTTGCACATTTGTTAACTTAATTTGTTTATAAAAAATATTTAAGTCATAATATCCATTGTATGTGTTCTGTATGCATTACTGTATTGATTCAAGTTGATTGTCAATGTATGCAAGCCGTAGGGACAAAGAAATAAATGTTTTCTTGAAAAACGTTTTTTCAACTTTAAGTTAAAAAAATAAAAATAAACAACAATAAATTATAACATCGGCTCCAAAGAATATCTTAGGAATGCAATTAACTTTAATTTCCAAAAAATGTCTTAAATCTGATGAAAATTCAAAGCTCTAGAAATTTTTGAACAGTAAATGCCTGAAAAATCCCACGGTGAAGCGCCACACAGTAGGGCAAAAAAGGTGACGCTGGACAAATCAGTCTACAGGCCACAATTTTAATCCAATTTTAAAGTTTTTTTAAAATCAAAGCCAATAAAATTCTCCACAGATCAGTCGAGTCCAATTTTTAAAAAAGAATTTAAAAAATTTTTTATACAAGAAAAAAATAGAAAAAAAATTTTTTTTTTGATAGAGCACCATTTTGTCAAGAAAATTTTTATTAACCAGAATCAGTGAAACAACTCTCTAGAAATAATCTCCAGCGGTATTAGTTGATTAGACAATATTTTAATATTATTATGAACAATTTATTTCATAAATGTGTTTTGTGCATAAGTAGCTCCTTTTTGTTGTTTGAAACTAATATTTTTTGCAGGAAATGTGTGTAAAATGAAGTTCAATTAGAAACTAAACAAAATCAACTAGTATCTAGCCATTTTTTAAACAAATGTTATAAACAAATTCACATTTCGGCTATTATTTAATAAATATGATTCGTTTAAAATGCAGGTGTGATTGAAATATCTTGTCGATGGTATTTTTCAGTGTAAACTTAATATTGCACAACAATTTTCAATCACTAAACAATTTCAATTAACAAATGCATAACTTTGTCAGCTTTTACTTCAGAGATTTCGTTTCTGGCCTAAAATAAACTAATATAATTTTTCTTTGGCCCTAATACTGTGGCAAATGTTCGTTGCGCAGCTATTTTTTATTATATAAAAAATTTTAATTAACAAATAAATAACTTTGTCAGTTTTTACTACAAATATTTGGATTTTTCCATTAAACCAAGTGACAATTATTGGCCTTTGACTCAATATTGTGGAAAATCTCCATTATACAACTATTGTTTTTTATTTATGCTTAGCTAAGCTCTGGATTGTTTTTTGCGATCCTTATTAGTTTTCTGCGATCCTCACTTGTTCTAAACATTCCTTTTAGTTGCATAATCCTGCTAACTAACATCGTATATACGCTACATGCTTAGTTAAGCTCTCGATTGTTCTCTGTGATCTTGATTTTTTTCCTGCGAT
Organism: Euceroptres primus; assembly: GCA_037177015.1. Taxonomy (NCBI): domain Eukaryota; kingdom Metazoa; phylum Arthropoda; class Insecta; order Hymenoptera; family Figitidae; genus Euceroptres; species Euceroptres primus. Next base: position 10,986 of record JBAGKK010407397.1, read on the forward strand.
CCTCACTTGTTCTTGATATTCGTTTTATTTGCATAATCGTGCAGACTAACATTGTCGACGCTGCAGACTTAGTGAATCTCTCGATTGTTTTCTGTGATCCTTATTTGTTTCCTACGATCCTCACATGTTCTTGATATTTCTTTTATTTGCTTAATCCTGCTGCCTAACATTGTCTACGCTACATGCTTAGTTAAGCTCTCGATTGTTTTCTGTAATCCTCATTTGTTTCCTGTGATCCTCACTTGTTTTTGATATTCTTTTTAGTTACATAATCCTGCTAACTTACATTGTCTACGCTACATGCTTTGTTAAGCTTTCGATTGTTTTCTGTGATCCTCACTTGTTTCCTGTGATCTTCACTTGTTCTTGATATTCCTCATAGTTCCATAATCCTGCTGACTAACATTGTCTACGCTACATGCTACATGCTCTCGATTATTTTCTGCAAACCTTATTTGTTTCCTGCGATCGTCATCTTATTGATTTTATTATTAAGGAAAACATAAGTTCTATCCAAATAAAAAATCTATAACTCTCTGATATTATGTTTGAATCAAATTCCAAAACTGTCGAGGATCTGCTGAATCGCTGACAGGGAAAATATAGCCTTTCTGCAAATTTACAAGAAATTGTTCGTAAAAAACTGACTTAGTTTTTTGTACTCACTTTTAATATAAAGTTCAAAGCTTATATTTGTAATAAGGATAAGTTTGTCGAGATAAATTCAATCTGGTTGAATACTTCAGAGGCAGCACTTCCGTCACATCGAGAAACAAAAAGCTTTGAAGAATGTTTTGAAAAAGACTAAGAGAAGAATGATAGAAGCATTAAAAGGATTTATTTCAGAGGATGACACTGATTTATTTAAGAACTTGCGCACTTTATGCTTAAAAACTGCAAATTCGTATTGTTAAAAAGGCGTTTTGAGTAAAAGCAGACCAGAATTAGAAGTGCAGGAAGCAGAAGCGGGAACATCATAAGCTACAAATTCGATGCTATTTACGGATGACGAAGCTCTTGCACTTTATACAGATTTGAAATTGTCGAAAAATAAATATGAACTCCTTAGCAAACAATTAAAAGAGAAAAACGTTAATGTTCTTCCTCCGTATAAGAAAATTTTAAATGCCAATACAAAGTGCTATCCACCAAGTTCGACAATTGAAATAATGAAACAGGTGCTACTCTACAACTTCAGGGATTACTGAACCATACAGCTGAAATAATATTGAAAATTAAGGAAGTACCACCTGATTATGTAAAGAACTTAAAATTAAAAATTAAGTACAGTTACGATGGGACATCCGGAATAAATCCTTATCAATATAAATCAGAAAATAACGAAAGTTCTACTTCAAGTGTATTCCTGATGTCAATGGTTCCGCTTTCTCTTCAATCCGCAAACGAATCGATAACAATTTGGGAAAACCTTCGAACTTCGTCTTCCAACTTTTGTTTGCCTATAATATTCCATTTTCCACCAGAGACAAAGGATAGAATTTTAAATAAACTTCAGACCATTAAAAAGCAAATCAAACGATTGAGAGCAGGTAAAATAGCAATCAATGATACTGTTTATAATGTAGGGTACGAACTAATGTGTACCATGATTGGCGGAAAAATTTGCTAAGTAATTACTAGCACTACTGTTTCATCAAATTTTACTATATGTGGGGCAAAGCCTTTAGAAATGAACCGTCTGCAAACAGTACGAACTCGAGAAGAAAATGTGGATGCATTCCAGTACAGGTAACAAATTTTGCATGCATGGATCCGTTTCATGAAATATATACTATACATTTCTTATAGATTGCCATTTAAGCAGTGGCAAGTCAAAACGACGGTAACACAGCAAGAAAGTTTTTAAAAAAAATTCAAACAATCTCTGAAATTACAAGAATTGATAAACAACTGCTAAAGAATTTTTACATTATTCTGCAACTTTTGGCATGCAGTAAAGCACATGACACCGAGCTATTTCACAACCTTGCTACTGAGACTGCAGAAATTTATGTGAAACACTACAGTTGGTATTATATGCCTGTTTCTGTACACAAAGTTCTCATTCACGGTGCAAAAATCATTGCTTCTTTCGTGATACCTATCGGGCAACTTTCCGAAGAAGCCCAAGAGGCCAGAAACAAATATTTGAAACGTCGCAGAGAAAATAACACCAGGAAATTATCTCTGATTAGTATGATAAAAGCTCCATTTCTTGCTTGTTTCTGCTCACCCCTATTTAGGCAGTTTCAGCAACTTATTCCTGAGGACCGATAGTCCATTGCTTCCGGAAGTAGAAGCCTTGCTTCTTTATTCTCATAATGACGACTCATAACAGCAAACGAGATTACGATTAGGAATTTCTATCTAATAGAAAATTATCGATTTATATCATTGAAATATTCATTTCATTTGTTTAAACAATTCAAAATTGTTGTCTGGCATAAAATTATCACAGCAAAGCTCCATTCACACCATATTTGTAGTTAAATCTACTAAAAACCCAAAGTCTTCGTGTTCAAAACAAATAAATGTATGCATTTGTCAATTCAAATTGTTTAAATAATAAACAATAGTTGTATAATGGAGATTTGCCACAAGATTGAATAAAAATCTACATAATGTCACTTGGCTTTACCAAAAAATACAAATCTTTGTAATGAAAACTGACAAAAATATGTATTTTTTAATTAAAATTGTTCAAATAATAAAAAATAGCTGCGCATCAGAGATTTTCCACAGTATTAAGACCAAAGAAAAATTATATTAGTTTATTTTAGGCCAGAAGCGAAATCTCTGAAGTGAAAACTGGTAAAATTTTGCACTTGTTAATTAAAATTGTTTGAATAATTGAAACTTATTGTGCATTATCAAGTTACACTGCAAAATACTATCGACAAGATATTTGCAATCACACCTGCATTTTAAGCGCGTTATATTTATTAAATAATAGCCGAAATGTAAATTTGTTTATAAGATTTGTTTAAAAAATGGCTAGATATTATTTGCTTTTGTTTAGTTTCTAATTAAACTTGATCTTACACACATTTCCTGCAAAAAATATCAGTTTCAAGCAACAAAAACGAGCTAATTCTGCACCAAACCCATTTATTAACTAAACTGTTCATAATAATATAAAAATATTGTCTAATCAACTAATACCGCTGGAGATTATTTCTAGAGAGTTGTTTCACTGATTATGGTTATTAGAGCGTCAACACAAATTTTTTTGACAAAATGGTGCTCTGTCAAAAAAAAAAATTTCTGTTGTTTATTTCTATTTTTTTTATTTATCTGTTTTATAAGATAATTTTAAATAGACATATTCAAATTATACAAGGAAGTCAAAGTTTTCGTTTTTAAACATTAGAAAAATTTTAATTTCCACGAAAACTGCAACTCGAAACTTTAAGTTATTAGGGATTATGACGGCCACCTTAGTTTACTTTTATTTGAAATCAGGAAAGCTCAAACTTTCAGTACAATGATTACTTTGATCTTTTTGAGCATGTTTTCTTGGTAATTTTCGAGCTAGAAATCAGAAACGGCAAAACATGGTCAGTCCGAAATATTCATGAGTCATCTGTTACACATACCGACTAATAAAATAAATGTTTTCATGAAAGGTGTAACCTAGTTGTCATAATAAATTATTTTAAAATGCATTTTGTCATGCTTCGAATCTGTAAAAAACTTCTAAAATATTTGGAAATGATCTTTTATAATAAAAAAAGTATCTCACGTCACAGAAAACGTAATTTTAATTTTGCTCTTCACTTTTGCGTAGGAGGGAAGAGAATCCAAATGGGCTTTAGCTAGTTGTGATTCTCAATTATTTTAAAACGATTTATTCCATGTTCTACTCTAAAAAACTGCAAAAGCGTTGGAGAATACACTTTTATTATTTAAAAAACATCGCACGAGACAGGAAAAATAAGTTTACCTGATTTTCACTTCTGAGGAGGAGGGAGGAGAAACAAACAAAAACACCGACTCTATTTAATGCTCGTTGCGCATACCCCAGATCCTCACTGGGTTTTACCCAGTTGTCATATTCATTTCTCTTCACGCAACTGAACTTTGACCACGTTTTTTTGGCAAAATAAAACTGTTTTCTTACATATTTCTAACATTTATCGACAGGTCTTAATCTGAAGTACTTGAAACTGCAAAAAAAATAACTTTCGAAAAAAGTGGGCTTTACCTGTCATTCTCAATGCATCAATTATGATAATGAAATAGAGCCTTACTGTTTCACTTTTTTTAAAGCATGTACTGATTGTAACAACTTTTTGTATGACAAAATAAACACAAAATACATAAAAATAGATAAATTAATTTTCTCTTGATTTTCTTTACTTCGAAGGCTCGGGAAACCCGGAAGGTGTAAAACATTTTTTAAACGTCATTAAAACTTTTTGATCGCATTAAGAAAAGACAACTTTTCCACACCCTGCTGATTTCAAAATCGCAAAAACCGTTTTCTCCACCATTCTAATGTATATAAATCGACTGCTCTTCGATTTCTAAGCCACTTTTCGGAGATAATCTGCTCGCCTATTAGTGACGCCAGCCCTCGGATGAAAGTGACCATCGACATCTGGAAGTAATTAAGTACTGTGACGAGAATTTTCTATCGCATGTAATTTTTTACTTTAATTTTATTTTTTTGGAATAAATTTGATAATAAGCAAGTTTATAATGATTTTAACGTTAGGTGAAAATAGGTTCAGCGCCAGGTATTTTGGTACTCCCAAAAATACAAAAAAGAGGATTTGCGATTGACTTTAGTTACATCAAAATTTATGATTTAAATTAATAGACAACAACAGGATTGAATCTTTAAACAAATTTGATATAAAAAGAAATAAAAAGGTATAAAAAGATATAATGTTTTAATGTATATAAAATATAATGTATATAAAAAGATATAATGCTCTACATAGCATGGCGTCGATGCAACGTGAATAAAATGGAAGGCAATAAGACATCACCATACGAAACTTGAATTGAATTTAAATTGTGATTCAAAAATCACCAATCACGCACTGCATTTTTAATTTCGGAATTCAATTACAATTTAGAAAAAGATATAGCCAGACCAAGAAGTCTAGGCACTGATAAGTGAAAGGGTGGTCATGTTCAATACCATTTAAGATAATTGTAGAATTCTTTGAGTTGAGTTTATCACATTTAATAAATTAATAGAAAGAGAAATTCTAACCTTGAATTCGCACCCCGGTAACGCTGCGCCGAGGGTCTCGTCTTTGAATTCAAGCCATGAGGCCGTTACAACGCAGGAACTTTACAAGAAACGAAGTCGTTGGCAATATCGCCGAACAGAGAATGAATTCTCGGCGACGCATATTCTAGACGGAGCTTATATATTTAAGGTGTATATTATATGCTTAAGGTACTATATTTCCCACCATTCGCCGCCAATACATTATTAATCGTGGTGGATCGCACCCAACGTCGAAAATAGAGTTCATGATTACATCGCGAACTGTTACGAAGCAGACGTCGTCTGCTAGTGATATTCACATTGACAGATCGGATATCTTCCTCGCCTTCCTGGAATTTTTTAACCTACGGTACTCACATCCTTAAGTATGTGCCAGGAAGTCCCTCAATGAGTTTCAGAAGGTGATGTCCATGGTAGCCAAAGCTCCACACTCTGAGGTTGGTGCTCGTAACATCTACGTTACGTTGAGTGGCAGCTGGACTGACAGAGTTGAACTCATCTGATCATAAGCCTCTCAAGCTCGCCAATATTTAAGTTACATGAAAAATACAAATAAAGAAAGACTCAGTACGTTATTTTATAAATTAAACTATGGCCTTTAGTTGGTTATTGATTTATTTGATAAGTGTCACCAAACCTGAAAATATAAATAATAGGTAAATATTTACAAATGAGTCTCTGATCGCCGTGCATTTGAAGTAAAAATGTCAATTGAGTTCAAAGTGCCTAGAACTAAGTGTCGCCCAAGGTTCCTGGGCTTTTCAAACCATAAGATTCTCCTAGAAAACATCCTCTTTCTATCCTGAGGAATCTTGTCTGAGCACGTCGTACTGTTGATATTGTTCTTACATTTCTAAAATATGCTCTAGGCAGTGATTCCAAAACGTGCGCTCATTTCCAATGAGCCAGTCAAATTTGACTCATACGCTCTTAGCGGGTCACATTTTGGGAACACTGGCTCCAGGAAAGATTGACACAATTGGATTATTAATTACCCTTCAAAGTTGGAAAATGAAAAAACGTGCGCCTTGATAAAAAAAAACTCTCCTGACATTTTCTTGGAAGTCAATGACTTTTACAAATCAAATTATTTTGTATCGATTCAGTGTGCATCGAGCGGAAAAAAATTATCCCCCTCTATTTTCTCTGAACTGGATGACTTTTTTAATCAAACTTGTGTCGCTTTTATTCAGCATAGTCAAAAAGCTTCTCGGAAGCATATTCAGCGCGAAAAAATTTAGAGAAACCACTAAATCGCTTCTCAATCGGACGACCCATATAGACCAGGGTTATCTCAATTTAAGTCACAGTATTTGATTTTAACTCATTTTATTTTATCTCATATTATTATATCAATCCGAATTAGCTCTTATTAAATATATTGATTTATCTCATAATATATCGATTTATCTCAGATTATCCCTATTAATCACATATTTAATTGTCCCTAAAAACGATTGTTGGGTGACGTTATTTTGGGTACTTACAATATTCGGGTTCATTTTGCTAAGGTGTTGTTATTCTTATCACGTACAACATTCAGAACTCCCAGCGAGTGCTCCGGGAACAACTGCGAGTGTGCCTTGTTGGGAATGTTATTGGCTCGAACAAACAGTTCGAAGGGATATATCATGTTCTCCTGGAGTAATTTGTTCCTGCCAATAACCGCTGATTACGTATCAAGTGCACAGTAGTGTTCGGGACAAACCACAGAAAAAACAATTCAATTTCTCCTTCCAAAACGAAAAGTCACTTCTAAACAACTCAATTGAAGAAGTAATAAGTATATCTGTCGTAGGCGTATTTGAAAACCAGGCGTTTTCGAAAACGCCTAGCGTTTTAGGCGATGCCGGGGGGTGCCGTGTACTATTTTACAACCAGGCCAAAAAGTTACAAGTTCTTTCACAACATTAGCAGTGAAC
>JBAGKK010407506.1:0-18151 GCA_037177015.1 Euceroptres primus
AAACTCTTAACCTCAAATCCAATTTCCATATTTCATGTACGAATTTAATTATTATTTCTTATTTTCAAAAATGCCCCCTTTGGATTTTAAATTTTTAGATGTGATAAAATCAATTTCCGTTATGAAATATTTATTTTCTAATAATAATGTGATTGCCACTGTAGGTGCTAAAGTTTGCCTACAATTTGACAATTACCCAGATGCGTTTATTTTAACATTTTGTAGGCTCTTCTTTATATGGGATTCATCGAAGTTCCCTGGAATGCAGAAGAAGTTTGCATATCAACCCTAAAAGTCCTGAAGTATCGTGACTGGCGATCGTTTATCATCTCGAATTTCGAACATGGATCAGACATGCATCTTTATTACAACATGGTCTCCTTCATCCTCAAGGGTCACTACTTGGAACCAATGTATGGCACAGCAAATTTTGCACTACTCTTGGGACTTTTATCTGCAGGATGCAGTGCCATGTACGTCAGTCTGGGGTACGTCCTCACCCAAATAACCGCAGACTACTCTTATTACACTACCTGTGCGATAGGTTTTTCTGCGGTTTTATTCGCCCTGAAAGTGATTGTCGTCTGCGAAGAACATGACAGATTGCACAACGTCGGTGGATTCAGGATTCCAAGTAGATTTGCCGTTTGGGCTGAATTAATTCTAATACACTTGCTCGTATCGAACGCCTCCTTCATTGGACATCTTGGAGGAATTCTGGTTGGATGTTTATACTGTTACACTTTCGTCGGAGAAATGATAGATGGCAAACTTTACTACTTAACTGGAAAGCAGATCATTCATGAAGAACAATTCTACAGGAGACGCAACAATTTCTTCACGTCCCGTTAATGAAATACAAAAATTTGTGACTAAAAATGTTGTTCAATTTTCGGGAAAATTTATTTAACTTTAAATTTAAGTTTTTTTCGACGAATCTCACTGTGATAAACATTTTTGAAATATTTATTTAAATGATCGAAAATGGATTTCGATAAAGTAGGGTTTAAAATCGAACAAAGAAATATAACACGAAAAGTTTATTATACTGTTAATCTTTGTACAAAAATCTATACAGTAAAATCTCTTTTTGAGGAAATCCTTTCTGGACGAGATATTGTTTCAAAGAGCTTCCTAATATAATCTTAAAAATAGGATCAATATCTTCGATTATCCTTTTCCAGGAAAACAATAAAGAAACAATACTTTGTGCAAAATGCAATATTTGCTCATATGTACATCGACGTAAACGGAAAGAATTTCACGTCTGCTCCATTTTTAAAAGTTGGTACAACTTGTAAAGACTGGTAATCGGCACATTTGATGAAAGGTTACTAGCTGCAAACGGGTCCGCTGAAAATTTAAATTATCCACATCAACAAATAGAATTACGATAATTGAAAAATAAAAATCACTAGAAATTTCACTCACAAATGACTTTGAGATCAATTTGGTGCAGAACGTCATAGAATACTAAATACGCCGTGAACTTGGCTAGTTTTTCAGGTCCAGCTAGCACTCTTCCATTTGTCATGTATTGACGCACCAAAGGTTCCAATTCTAAAAAAAAGCAGTCGGTTCATTAATTTCGGTTCATTTCACAAATTTGTGTTCCTTTTAGTTATTTTAGGGGTTTTTATTTATACCAGCAACTTTTGTAAATAGATTAAGAACATGGACTTAAGAAAATAAATTATTTATTTAAAGAACGAAACTAATTTTTGAATTATTAGCTATTAATTTTTACTATTTTTAGTTTTAAATACCATTCTCCCAAGAATCCATTACCACTGCCGTTTGCTGTTTAATAGCCAGAATGCTTTCCAAAGTTAGAAGACGATTAGATATTTCCGAATAATCGTGACAAAATACTCGGGATGCTACAAGTTTAATCTGCCAGACTAAATAGGAACTAGGCCTCTTTCCAATTTCCTCTATTGTCTTGTACAAATTCACCCAAAGAGGTAGAAAACTGACTTTATCCTTTATAACACACTCGTAAGCAATTATGGCAAACATCTGCAAAAAATGCCTCTCCGATTCAGACATTTCTTCTAGAATTTCCTTCAATTCGTTCTCGTTACAAATCTTTTTGTTTTTTCCTGAAAACGACGTCTCTCCAATTTCCATTCTATCACTACCGAAACTCGATTGATCTCTTATCGAATCGGTCCTATCCATGGAGTCGCCAATTCGCTTAGGAGTCTTGTGCTGATGTTTAGTAGGATAAATATCCTGCATAATTTCTTCCTGGAATTTCTGCCTTGACGTACCGTCAAGGAAGTACTTGACGATATTTAAAATCGTCTTATCATTAGAAAAGGACGTAATATGTTCCGACTGAGCTGCCCAGGCGATTACATTTTCTGTCGTCAAAGTCCTCGCCATAAGACTTTTAAATCCCTGTAAAAAATGGTTTATTTAGATTGCTAGATTGTATGCAATTTGAGAAAGTTTAGATAAATCAATTTCTAAATTACATGTGGATCTTCCAAGTAGGACAAACATCCGGCTCTTTGCTTTACATCTAAAGGTTCACATCTAGAAAGCATTTCCTCCAGTTGCATCCAATTTTGACCCCTTTCAAAACTAATTTTCCAATAACGATCGTCGTTTAGTTGCACTTTTTTCAAACTGTTTGTCTGAGGTAGTAAACAGGGCGCTTTCATAACAATTTCCTGACCCTCTGAAATTTTCTCCGTCTGGAATGTCAGACTCACGGAAGCGTAACAATATTGATTATTGTCTATATCTCGGGGAAGAAGCAATCGTGGCTCGGCTGCTAAAACGTACAAGTGCCTCAAAGCCTGAAGATGATATCTGCAAATTCAAAAACAATTTTATTCCAATAATCAAATTTATAAAGATCGACATTTTTAAAATAGGAAAGAAGTACCTGTTATCATTGCTGTGAGTAGGAAATTTGGGAAAGAGTGATATTATTAAGGCTGCGACTGCACTTGGACTATTTGAAAGTGTGTATCTTCCACCTCCAAGGAATAAAAATCCCAAGGCCATATGCGTTGATAAATGGGAACCAAAAGTCACAACACTATTCGTTGGACCAACGCGCGTTCTAATGTGTCTGCATATCCTCATAATCTATTTTTTTTAAATTAGTTATATTGACTTACTGTTATATTGTTATACAATAAGCTGTATTGAAATGTTTAGTTTTGAGAAATTATTTTGCTGCACTCACTTCCAAGTTTCCGGTTCCAGCCATTACGACCGAAGATGCTAATATCACGACGTTTAAGCAAGTTTCAATCGTAGATTTTCCTGCCAATTCGGCAATGGATCTATGCGAAAGGGAAACAAACATTTCGGCAAAACTGAAGAGTGTCTTGAATGCGTTTTCATTCGCTGTACCTGCGAATTTTAATCCCAAAGCCATACAGGCACCGGCGGTAATATTGCAATAGGCCTGACTGCGAAGAAAATTACAAACAATATAAAAAACTTACAAAGGAAAATTTATAATAATTATTTTTAACCAACTCCACTTACTTCATAGTTTCTAAATCAACAGACTCTGTAATATCAGGCGAAGCTTTCACCAATTTGTATTTATGAACAATCTCAGGAACGTGACTAGAAACCCAGGCTTTCGTCGGTTCGATCTCGCTCCAAAGAATCAGAGCCCTCGATAAAATCCTGAGCATTAGTAAATCGGGTCTCACGAAGTCTAGTAAATATTGCGTGTCCGGGGCACGCATCCATTCCGCAACGGCCCGATTTCCAGAGTTGAAGTACATCAGACCCAAAGCGATCGTCGCTCCCGGACTCGTCACATCGATATTTATCGAATCACCTTCACGAATCTGATAACTGAAAAGGAAAACTCGAATTATTTACGTCTTTCTAATAATTACAGACAGCTTTCGTTTTGTTGGATTATTTCACACCTGGGCGACTTGTATTTGTCTTTTTGAGCTCCCAAAAAAGGCCTAACGTTTCCTCCAACCATATAGTAATGTAGAGTATCCGGAATATTTCCTAAATCACATGCGCCTCCGCATTCGAGGACTACTAATCCTAAAGCTAAACCTGCAGCTAGTGAATAAGACTCTCGATCGACACAGTTTTTCATTTCTGGTCCTGGTGGTCTTCCTGGAATTTAAAAAAGGTTTATTGCAATAGGATTTCAAATTATTGTTAATTTATCGTTTTACTTGATTTAGTTTCAATTTGCAGTTAATGCAGAAATTACTAACCAATTTCCGATAAAAGTGCGTGAGCAATGTGCCTGTGAGCAGTTCCTTGATAAACGAGGCCAACGCCCATTAAAGCAGCGACCTGTACATTTTGCTGGACACTCAATTCAATGCTAGTCGGTGGCAAAAGAGTCTCGACATGAAGGGATAATAATTTAGTCATGGAGACATCCATCGTTGCTCGGTGAGTCGCGGAAAGTCCTAGAAGAAGGCCAACACTTGTTGCTTCGTGACATTCGACGAGGTACTCGTACATGCTGAAGGGAGCGAGATTCTTCAAGTGTCCATTCAAACCTAGAGCCATTAAAAATCCAGAATGCTCCACACCGAATTCTCCCTGTTGTTGCTTATTGTAAACGATCCAAGTGGAATCGATATTCGAGGCGTCAGGGTGAATTCGCAGACCTGCTGCTACTCCATTGTGGAAAAGTGGCCAGAGATTCATGTTTGGAGGGACTTCAATGTGACCCAGTTCAACTGTTGTTCCTCGCGGTGGAGCTTTTCCTGAAAAAAAAAGTATTTTTAAAGTGGAAGCAGAAACTCGAATCAGCATTAGTGAAAATGATTTATACCTGTTAGACACAATCTTGGAATTGGAAGTTGTTCAGTTATGATGGGAGCAGCGGTTCTAAGAGTAAACATTCCTCTAGCAACAGGTAATGCCATTGTCCTGGTACAAAGAGCAAGCAAATGTCTTTCCTGCTCTTCAATAAAGTCGTGATCACTCACGTCTGGTCTTTGAACGACAGCAATTTTCACAGGCTTTGAAGAATTGAGCAACTTTCTCAACTCTGCCACTCTATGATCCTTGTTGAACCTCAGCTTCAAAATCTAGAAAAAAGAGGCACTGAAATTGGAAACTTTGCAACATATAAAAATCTATCTTTTATTTTTAAAAATTATTACAGTATCATCGAATTCCATGCCGTCATCCTGCTCAGGATCATCGTCCTTTACAGGATAATTCTTTCCATTTTCTAAATGATTTATTTGATTCACAGGTTCAGTGTGCTTTTCTATAGCTGCTAAATCCTGACGATCAACTAGTTCATAGATATCAGCTGGCCAATTTGAAAGAGGTTCTTCTCGACATCTGTGCATAACATCTTTTAATATCACAGCTACTCCCGGTGGCAGGATTTCTAAATCCTTTTTTCTCATTCCTGTAAAATAAATTTAAATCAATTTAATAAATTAATCAATGTGAATAAAATTATTTTAGAATGAACTCCTCACCCATTTCGTGGTAAAGAAAAACTATCCTCTCTGCAAACGGCTCTTCAGTTTTCTTGGGAACGTCTTTAATAAAAGCTCCAGGATCTTGAAGATCGACTCGACTTCCAGCTGGAATAATTAATTTAACAAATCGCTCCATATCCAGTTTATCCGTTCTTCCTTCATTTGCAATCAATGCAATCAACTGAACAATATTTTTCGTTTTTGTATTAACCTGATTAAGATACGGAAAAGACGAAACCTCCTCCAAATTCATCAGCTTATTCAAGGTCTCAAAAACACTCGCCGGCTTTGGTGACATGTAATTTGGCGGTGTAATTTTTTGTAAATCTGCCTCAGACACTTGACAAGTTGAAGCACTCGACTGGCACTGTTTTGGGAAGTCGAGAAAATAATGATGCGAGTAAAGGTCAAATCTCAAATCCACACTCATTTGATAAAGAAGTTGAGCCAGCCAAGGCAAACTTTCCGTCATGAGGCAATTTAATTTGAGTTCTTCATAGAGCAGATGAAGTGAAAAGAGCACGAGAGGAAGATAAGGAAATAAATTAGCTTGAGTATTTATTTTTCCGACGTTAATCGTGAAATCTGGTGAAGGATGCTCTTTTCTTGATTTCTTAAACTTTGTCAGCCCGAGGACATTTGTGGCGAATGATTGAGTGTCTTTGTAAACGGAGGTATCGACAGTATATCCCCAATCTTCTAAAGAACCACTGTCGTTTGTTTTTTGCTTTTTGTTTAAAACGCCCGAGTTGTTCAATTCCGCGAAGTAGTTTGCTTCAGTTGCTTGAACAAGGGGCAGTTTGTCGACTTCATAGCCGAGTAGGCCAAATAGAATTACGAGAAAGAGATGCCATTCCTGTTTCGGGGAGAAATTCTGAGGACCTGGTGCATTCCGAGCACCGTACCATTTTACCAGTAACTGCATTGCGAGGTCACGTTGCAAAACGCTCTTGAGAGTCTGCAAGCACTTGGTAACTGCGAATGAAAAATTTTGCATTAAAATTCATGTTTTCGGTATTTAAGTCAGTTTTTTAAATTCCAATTAATTAAATACCTAAAGGAGAAGTGCTGGACGGGGGAAGAGTGATCCTAAAGTAATTCAGATTCCCGTATTCCAAGGTCAGTTTATTTCCGAGAGAATCTTTCAAAGCGACGAGGTTGTCATCAATGAAGGAGGTTTCCAACAAATTCGAGGATTGCCCGCAAATTCCGACGGGACTTAATAAGTGCAAACCTTCCTCAAATTTGATATCGTGCGAGGTGGCACAACTCGGTGAAAGGAGAGAACTTCTTCTAGGAAAGGGAGAAGCTTGTTTTCGATTGGAACTAGAGACAAATTGATTGAATCCCGTTAGTGATGGTAAAATACTCGGGATGTGTACTTTTCCGACGCAGGTTACTCCCGAGTATAAAGTAACTCCATTGGACATGTCCATTATCGCAATCATGTTCAGTTTCTGCAAATTACGTAGGATATGATCAATTTGGAAATGTATTTGAAAATTGGACCATGTAAAATGTACTCACTGGTAAATTGACTGCATCTTTCGCGACAATGCTAGTTACCATTCCAAAAATAATCTGCTGCTGCTTATTCGCCTTTTCAAGACGCACTACAAAGAGTTGCGATCGATTAGGAACCAAGTATCCCAAGTAACTTTGTCCGACGAGATCTGAAGTCAAAAATACTTTCGAACCCCGATCCGCAATCACGTCTCTGAAAGATCCAAGAATTAATTAATTTAATGGAATACAAACTAAAGGTATGAGGAAAAAAATGATTTAAAATTCATACTTTGCAATGCTGGTGCTTTCGGTCCAAACATGATCGAGACAAAGTTCAGGATAGACTGGTTTGCTCGGAGTCGTTCCTATATCCTGGAATTGCATGCTGCTGTAACTTCCACGAGGACTGTTTTGCGAATGTCCCAGCATATTTGTAAACATTGTCTGATGGAGACGAGCTTGATGAATACTCGATCCAGTAGGAACTCCAGGCAGAGGTGAAAAAGCCGAATGAGTAGGAGATTGACATCGTGAAATTGTGGCCATTGGACTCTGAGATCGAGAATGCGGATGCATTTGCTGTTGCTGAGCAGGCGATTGTCCACTTCCTGAAGTTGTTGTGTAGGAAGTTGTTCGAGATCCAAAGGGGCTGTTGGTTAATCCCATGCCCATGACGGTTAAAGGTGGATTCGGCATTCCTGGATTTTTAAAATTAAAATCAAATGAAACGATATATTCATATCGAAATTAGGAAAATTAAATATAGTACAGTTTACCAAAGAGACTCAGAGCTTTGTTGGCAACGCTTTTGTTCAGGGAAGCATTGCTGCCGATATTTTTAGGAGAACTTGTAGAGTAATTAAATAAACTAGGAGTCGTGTCGTTGCTTCCACAAACAATCTGGCATTCTTCTGCTGATGCCTTTCGGATTTTGTAAACAGAATGTAATCCAGTTTTCGTGTCGTAAAGTACGGCTAGGGATGGTTCAGAACTGGTAAAGACAATCTTTAAAGTCGGATCGCACATGTAGGATATGTTACCTAAAATAGTCATTTAAGTAAATAGTTAAATTTTTATAAAAAAGGGGTTTTATAAAAAAGAGATTGAGTTTAAAATTCACCATGTTTTATGAGTACAGGACAGATTTCATCTAAAGGGTGCATGAGAGAAAATGCGACTGGTAAATGACCCTCGGAATTTGAAAGGGCTCTGCTGATTTCCAAAGACGTATACCTAGATGAGGGAGTCGAAACTTCAAACTTTTCGAGCAATAGTCCGAATTTGGTTGGCCATACAGCGGAAACCTAAAAATGATATAAATGTAGATGCAGATTAGAAAGATATACTACTTCTGTTTATTATTTACTATTCTTAATTCTTAAGTCTTAATATGTACCTGAAATTGTAAACTCGAAACATAGTCTTCACCAGTTTCGGTGAATACTTTGAGAGTGTAGGTATCGAGAAGGCAAATGCAGTCGATTGTCTTTCCAATAGAATCATCTTCATCGCTGAAATCTTTACTTTTCGACAACTGTTCAAGAGTATAAGTCCGAAAGGAACACCAGAGTGCATGTTTTATGTCGTGTTCGCAGGTGTAGGATTTTTGAAGCACTCTTGTTGACTGGTTTCCTTTCGAATGAATCGCTACCTTTCCTGAGCAATAAAGCTCCTCTTCACCATTCGTGCCATCGTCGCGCACTATCCAAAACTCTTTCTATAAAAAGATTCATTTTTGACAATTTAATTTAAGAAATTCAATTTCATTCGTTGGTTCTAGGAAATATTTTACAGTTCTGTGAAATGATTTGAAGGTATTTCAAGTATCAATTAAGGAAAAACTTGTTCCAGTTTTCTGAAATTTAATTCTGAATATTTCACTTTTAAAAACTGGTGTAAAACTCTGTAGGAAACGGGAAGGTGGATTGTTAAATTAATAGGAATTTGAAGCGAAGAAAAAAATTACTTACAGACGGTTTCTCAGAGATATTAACTTTGCTAAATTTTTGCAAAAGGACGCTGTCTTCCAGGACCACTTGGCTATTCGGCACAAGTTGGCTGATCAGAGATCCAGGGTGCCTCAAGACCGTCTGACGTCCACCTGGTGCAAATTCCTTTTGGGAGAATAAATTTTCTTAGAAATTAGTTTATCCGTTGTATTAATTAAAGAAATATAAGAAATTTTTGTCAAAATAGATGATTATTCTTTTCTTTGAAAGGAATTTCATAAATTAGTCGGCATGAAAAGTGAGGTTAGGTAACCTAAACTTACCAGTGGATCAGAGGCGGCAATCATTTTCTCCCTGGTTTCATCCAGATTTGCTGAATTAATTTTATTTTGGCGTCTAAACTGACCCAATAGATCTTTCTTCTCAGAGGAGTTGTCGTTGATAATAAATAAAAATCAGCGACTGAAAGTTAATAAACAAGCCTCCCTGGATGCCGCCATTTTTAAGCAAACTTACACGCCTGCGCGTCACTTGGGCGCGAAAATTCAAATTTTAATTATACGAAATTTCGTTTTACTTGAGGATAATTTTATTTTAACTTGTAAATTATAAATAACTAATTGTAAAAATTTACAGAACTTTTAGTCATTTGTATCTAAATAAAGGCAGTAAAAAGGCGAGATTTCGTTTTTCCAAAATTTATTTTTGATAAAAATAGTAATGTGAAATTAATAGAAGACAGTATAAATAAATTACAGAGAACTGACTTGAAGCCGCCAATATGCAATACCATTATAGATTTTTCATACACAAAGTACATCGTTTCTTGCATCAGCAAAATACTTACATACAAGCCACGATATGGTACAAAAACGTATTTCCTAGGAATTCCATCAACCGCAAAACATTAAAGGCCGTGAACCTTTCTTAAGGATCTTCACAACTAAGGAATGAGATGTTACCAAAGCATTACTCTTTATTAAATAATGCAAAGTAACGATATAAATCAGAGTATTAATTTTACAAACTCATTTTCCTTAACGTTTTCTCATTCAGAAACACTGCATTTGACCGAAAAACAGCATTTCTGCTTTCGTTAAAATGCATATAAATTGGGTTTTGAATTGGAAAAGTTTCCCAGCAAGGCATTTAGTTTTGCTTCAACCTAATTCAAAATTATTTCGAAGCAAAGCTTCAAAACTTGAAAGAATGGCTCGAAATAAGAAGTACACTCCTCATGATTTTGGTTCGTGTCGTTTATCACAGTTTAGAAGGTACAGATAAAAGTCACGATGAAAAGAAAATCCACAAATGCACTGATTCTGCGGGGCATCCTTTTGTGTTTAGTTGTCTGAAAATAATCCTCTATATATTACATTTGACTAAAGCGTGGCGTATAAAATTGGATAAATAGGCATTTCATAAATATTGCAACGTTTTTCCTTCCTTTCACGGGATACAATATTTTCTAATGCTCATATTTTTAAATTAGACATAAAAAATACGCGCAAAATTAAAAATAAAAGAAAAGTCACGGAAGAGTTTTATTCTTGGGACAGATGAGTAGATTCTTCGATTCGATGCTTCGTTAACGTAAGTCCAACGCGGTAGGTGCGAAAATTGTGCCGAGCTTGTGTTGTTTTTAAAATGATTTCTCATCGAACTGGTTGAAATAATACTCAGAAAGTCTTGCGGTGAATCGCCTTAATGCCGTCATCTTCGTATTCTCGTTTACTGACCCACATCTTCTTGAATGTATCTAAAGATGCCAATATTGATCCTCCTATCCAGGTGCTGTATAATCGCTCTTGTGGAGCCGATATCTGCAAATTTTAAGAGTCCGAATTTTATTACAATTCTTTTTATTTTGAATTTATCAAGTCTGAATAACACTCACCCTAATTTTAATGTCTTTAGGTGCCATTTTACGAATTTCCGA
The DNA here is from genome assembly GCA_037177015.1 of Euceroptres primus. Classification (NCBI taxonomy): domain Eukaryota; kingdom Metazoa; phylum Arthropoda; class Insecta; order Hymenoptera; family Figitidae; genus Euceroptres; species Euceroptres primus. The sequence goes on from JBAGKK010407506.1 coordinate 10,851, forward strand.
AAGTAATCTGTCTCCGAAACCCTATAAGAGAGAATAAAATAGAGTTGCTTGAAAATAAAAACAAATTAATTTATATTAGTTTACACTTACGCGATGTAGAGTGGATCCACCAGAGAGAACAATATTTTGGAAAAGCACTTTCCTTAAATCCAAGTCAGACTTTTGTATAGAATAGTTGAGAACTTCGTGAAGGCCTTCACACTCCTCTCCTATGAGATCGGGTCTGAAAAGGACTTCAGGTGCTCTAAACCTAGCTGGTCCAATCTGTATTTCAAATAAAATTCCGAATTAGGAAATACATAAATACAAATTGTCTCGAATTAAAAATTCTATCCGCACCTCTAAATGACTTCCATCTGGTAAAACGTAGTGAAACTTTTCAGTCTCATTGTTTTCATCCTTTGGAGGATTGGTCGAGAGGTAACAACACCTTTCCTTGATTGTCCTAACAATTTCGAATTCCGCCGAGGTCTTGAAATTAATTCCTTCCTTTCGAAGCAACAACCTGAGAAATCTCGTCACGTCACGACCTGCTATGTCTACTCTCATTATACTATGAGGCATCGCAAATCCTTCGTAAATTGGTACTGCATGCGTAACTCCATCGCCAGAATCCAAAACGACTCCTGTCGTTCTTCCAGTTGCATATCTGTTTTAAATGACAAAGATGATTTATTAATTTGTGAATTTAAAGTCAGTTTAAAATCGAAACGAGGGAGGACGGGATATTTAAAACTATTTTGCGAGGATTCATCAACTTACAAGCTAAGTACAGCTTGCATAGAGACAAATAAGGCAGGAACGTTAAAAGATTCAAAGAAGATTTCGGCAGCTTTCTCGCGATTTTTCCTGGGATTGAGGGGAGCCTCCGTTAAGAGAACTGGATGCTCTTCGCTGAAAGTTGCCAACTGATCTTTGCTGTAAACGTATGACCAAATTCTCTCCATGTCGTTCCAGTCGGTGACGATTCCGTGTTCCATGGGGTAACGGAGGGAAAGAAGGCCACGATGTTCCTCGGCTATGGGGCCGACAAATAAATCTCCTTCCAAAGCACCTGCCATCACACGCACGTGTTTTGGCCTTCCAATACTGAAAGCAAGACAATTTAATTTAGTGGAATTAGAAATAGAAAATAGCTTTGGAATTGACTTTTACAATCGCACTTACTAATTGGGAAATCTGCATTTTGGTATTTGATCACCTGCGAAGCCAGCTTTGACTACTCCAGAACCCTGAAAAATTATCATTATTGTGTACTAACCTGAAAAATATAAAACTAAATTTATCACATTAGAACACTCCGTAAAAAATTACAAAATATTCAAATAAACAATTAATTTCTCTAATTAATAGAGAAAATCACTTAAAATTTAATCAAAACAAATATTCTTCGCAAGTGATGTATCTTGGAAAAAGAAATTAAATTTCATGACACGTAAATCCTAACCTCCATTTTAAATTCTTATACACACCATCAAAGTATTGATTTTAGATAAATCCCAAATTCTAAATAACATAGTTTACAGTGCAGATGTATAAAAAATGAAAAGATAAACTCCAAAATAACTATAAATAAGGGGGAAAGGTTTCTTTTTCGCTCCCCGTTTGGAAGAATCAATTTGCACTTTTTCAATTTCAATTATTGAGCATATTTGTCGGCAGGAAATTAAAAAATGGGAAGAAAGGTTGAATAATTTATTATAAACGCGTTTTTTATGCTTTTTGCCCATCCCTAAAGGGTAAAGATGGCTTGTTGGACTTTTGACGGATTTTTGACACATGCAGGTAGAATTGCCGATTCGTAAATATTGCCATTTATGGGAATTTATTAATGTACTCACGTTATCGATAACCACTGGCTGATTCACAATTACATCGTATGGCTCCATTTTTGTTAAAAATCGTCTACCTTTTAATTAAAAATCGTAAAAGTTCACAACCGCACCCCCACGATCTGAGTATGGATATCTACTGCCATGAAGGCAGCCAATGATCGTTTATGGAATCGATTCAATTGTCGAAAAACTCCTTCGACCAACCGCCTTTTTTAAATATAAAAAAAAATTATGAAAACATTGTTTTTTAATAGAGAACTTGGTATACAAATAATAATTTTTATTTTATATGGAGTTAATTTATTTAAAGTAAAAATATCTAGTAATACTTGTTTAGTAAAATTATAGTCCTGTATAAAATATTTCTTGGTTTTAAGACTAAAATTGATAAACTTATCTTTGAAGTAGTTGAGTTGCCTATCTTCAGGCGCGAAGAGAAACAATTTTGAATTTTTAATTCTTTGGCGCAAAAGTAGGCATGTAATACATATTTTTAAGAATTATTTTTCAATTAATGATATAAAATATAAAAAATAATACTATGTCTAAGAAATATACTGTCTAAACTGTTTTTAAATTTTAGGAATATCAGGAATAATAAAAAAAACAGCAAAGTTAATTTTGAGAATTAAATTAATTTGGGAGGATTTTTGAAAAGTGACCAAATCTCAATCAAATCGAATTTTATTTCTAAATAAACTAAGCGAATTTTATCGAACAATAACATAAAAAAATTAAATCATTATGCCTGTCTCACATAAAAAAAAATAGGACGATTTTTTCCAAGCTGGGAACGGTCAATAAACGCTCTTCGGAACTTTTGACAATCTTCCAATTATAATGTCAGATATGTATCCATATTCTGAATGCTTGTACTTATTATAAACCGACAAATAATCTTTTGAAGAGCCATTAGATAGCAATGCCAGATGGATCAATTTTTTTCGCGCTTCTTCAATCTCAGTTACCTTTACTCTGTAATTAAATTTATTCTTATTAATTATAGTTTTAAAACTATATGAAAAATTAAAAAAAAAATTGATGAAATTACAAAAATATTAAGAATAAGCGAAAGCGTTATTGAAATTCAAATTATTATTGTAACTTTTCATTCCTTGTTGCAAAGAATTTTAAAAATTGAAAAAAAATTAGGAAAATACAATTTAAAAAACAAAAATTAGGAAAATATAATAAAAAATTAAATCAAAAAATAGGGAAAATATAATAAAAAATAAAATAAAAAATAAGGAAAATACAATAAAAAAAATAATTAAAAATTACAGTAACTCTTCGAAAAAAAAACTTTTTGAGCAAACTATCTTCTTCATTTAATAAATAATTAGACCTTGCAACAGTAATTAGAATTTCTAATTATTGTGATAAGAAATTTTATTATTTATTGTATATATAGCTTACCCTTTTCCATCGTAAAAAATTGTTGGCAAACATGATCTCCAGAACTGCCAAACAGGATTTTCCAAATCTCTTTTTTTGGCTGATACAATAAATACTGCAAGTTCGGCTGCTGCTGCTATCAAAGCAATTGTGGAACTTTTGCTGAAGGTTGTACTCAGAAGAGATACATCAATCTGAAAAAAACGACTGTCTGAGCGATGAGCTACAGCGTAGGGTGTCAAGGGTCGCTCAGGGGGGGGGGGAGACAGAAGCATTCAAGCGTTAAGAACTTTGAAGCTGGCGCTCGACTGGGTGGAACTTAATCGAAAGATGAGTGTATTTTTTTTTGCAAAATGATTTTTGACTCGATTTGATTTGTTATTATTATTTCAAACATCAATTTATGAATTCAGGCTCTCAATTTATTAATTGAGACTTTGAATTTATTTTTACGTACCATGTAACTTGCACAGCAGTAAATCATATCCGTTCGATTTACCTGAACTGACGGATTATTGATGTTTATAATGTAGTATGCCAAAATCGAAAATGGGTCGATAAAAGAGATTTCGCAATTCAATGCTATCATAATATTCATTTCGCATTGGAAAAGATCCTTTTCACTGTAATTTTCTTTGAAAAGAAATAAAATTTCTTCAGTCTGTTAGGAAAATATAATATTTATTTACAATAAATTATATAATAAATTCAGAAATAAATAAATTTTTTTGTACTTAAATAAAATCAACTCACACTTGGGATATGTGAGACCGTGTGTAATCTTTTTAGAGTAATCCACAGAGCAGTCAATGCCACTAATTGTAATTGATCAATATTGATTCTTTTTGAATCCAACATTGCATCAAAAATTTTAACGGTTTGGTAAAGTATATTCGAGGGATAAAAATAGATTGACTGAAAAAAATTATTTCATGTAATTCACTTTGTCTCTTAAATTGGAAATTAAGGATTCGCCGAACAGTCAAGCTCAAAATTAATCAAATCTTTATACTGTTTTATAAAATCAAGAAAACTGGACCCATAGTCATTTTTAACGAATTTTGGAAGAAGAAGCTAAGGATCTTTTAGGGAAAAATATTCTGATTTACAATAGTTTAAGAGTTATTTGGATTTTCGTAATTTTTCTTCAGTTTTAGAAAAAAATCGTACTTTTTATTCAAAGTTATACCTCATTTTATTCCATAAAAGATTTTTTATAATTCTATTTGGTACGATTTTATAGAAATTATTTTATTTAAGAATTATATAGTTATTTATCTTGCAAGTTAAACAATTCTCTAAATAATAAAATTTGATAATAACCCTCAAAATACAATTTTAATTAAAGAATCTTCTAAAGAAAAAAATGATCTATTGATAATTAAAATTGAATGAAAATTACGACTTTTCTCTAAACAAGAGAAAAATATTTATAAATCCAAATGACTATTTTTAATTAAAGAATCATGACTCAAACTATTTTTTTTCTGGATTACGCCTCGGTTTCTCTTCCAAAATTCGTTGACATAAAAATGAAAATTAAAAAATAATAATTTGCATATAATAACTTACTGTTAGTCTGATTAAAACAGAAACGACCATTCTTCTTTGTTCACGATTTATGCCCCTTGATAAAAATTCTGGAGATAATTGGTGTGATCGTTCCAATGCCAGTTGGAATGCTATAAAATCTTCCATGTACTCCAAATTATAAAGCAGATCAGCTGGTAAATTATCTGACGATATTTTTTGGTATTTTTCATCAAGATTACTTTTCTTATGATGGACTTTGATCTAAAAAAATTCATCAAATACAATATTTAATAAAAAAAATTGTTTAAAAATTATTCCTGTTTTTAAAAACTTGTTTAATATTCAAAAGCAATGATTCCTAACGGCTTCATTACAAAAATGAATTTAAATTAATTCTTAATTTTTTTATTCTCTTCAATTGACAAAATAAGTTTAATATCTCATTAATTATAATTATATCTGATTATATTAATAAATTTCTGGAGCAAACCTGATTTAGATTCACGGGCACAGGTACAGAATTTACAGGTGTTTTGGTGGTGTCAGTCAGCAAAAGATTCTGCACTCGAGGATTTTCTAATTTCAGATTTTCAATTTTACTATGAGTTTGTTGTAGTTTGAACAATTCGACGTTTTCTTCGAGAGTTATAATACTCGTAACTTTCAATTTCCTAGAATGTAAATTTTTACCCTTGGGTATACCTGAGTAATCTTTCGAACAAGGTGCTTCTGTTTAAAAAAATTATAAATACATTGGGAAATTATTTCAGAATTTAGAAAACAGTATAAACTTTAAGGTCTGAATCTATAATGCTCAGACTCAGAACTATCGTAGTTAAAAATATACAATTTTAAAAATTGGAAATTCTAATTTACTTTTGATGATAATTATTATTTTTTATGTAATCAATTTCTTTCACATTGTAACAAACCTGCTTTTGTCTCTTCATTACTCGTGTAAATTTTAAAATCTGGTTTTGGAAATCCATCAACAATCGTATGAGAACTCCCTGAATTTTCACTAGTTTCAGAAAGATGCCTTTTCGGGAGGAAATTTTTCTTCGACTTTGAATGATTTATCAAATCCTTTATTTTGTTTGAAACTAGAAATGTATAATAAAAAATTTAATTTTCAAAAGAAAAAATCACTGTTGCTAATAATTTGTTAACCAAATTTGCTCGTTTATTGTTAAAATAAATAAATAAATTACTAAAATTGAATTGAATGAATATTTAATAAAAATAAATTAATAAAAATATTAATTAATAAATAATAAAAATAAATAAAGAAAGGGAAAATATTCTACATAATTTTTTTAAACAATTTTAAGTCAAGAATTATAAATTAAAAGATATAAAATGAAAAATTCACGATAATTTATTAAAGTTACCTGGAATATCATGTTTTTTTTTCGCGTGATGAATTATTGCACTGTCAGATGCCTTTCTTCTACGGTATTTTTCCGGTGAACAAAAACGACTATTTCCAAAGTACACTTTTTTTGTTACCGATTGTTTAACATTTACATCAATATTTTCTTTTCCAGAAACTAGCCGAGGAAAATATTTTTTTTTATTAGATGAGGCCATAGCGCTATTTTCATTATTTCCGTTATTAACTGGTTGAAGTTTTGGTTTTAACGAAACTCTCTGGATATTAGCCATTTTTCTTGCCTGAAAATATTTCTATTTAATAAATAAAATTAATTTTAAAGCATTAAATTTCATAAAAGATAAAAGAATGAATATTTGCATTGAAATTCAAAAAATATTAATCAAACAAGAAAAATATTATTTTTGATCGAAATAGAAATGGACAGATTGATTTTTAATTGCGTTCAAGTTTTTGTTAGGTTTTAATACAATTTAGTAAGAATTTTTCGATGTAAATAAGGTTCCAAAGAAAACAACAAATTAAAAATATGTACAATAATACAATTTTCAGAATTTCCAGAATTTTTTGGAAGGGTTTTTATTTTTACGACACTGAATCACTATCAAATATTAAAAATATCGCCTCATGAAATTTTATACACACGCGAAAAATAATTATAAAAAAAATTGTACTTGATCAACAACATTTTCAAAACATTCATATAGCACTGACGATTTCACGAAACTGAACTTGGACCTGGACTGCTTCTGTTGTGATTTCTCCCTAATATTTACATTTTTTTGGAAAGATAATTCCACTTTATCTTGTTGAAATTTCATTATCATATGAAATTTTCAATATTTTGTTTCCTTTCTAATAAGAATAATTTTTATTTTCGCATAATTTATTAACTCTAATATTAGTACAGGGAATTAGTAATAATAATAATAATAATTTATTCAGTATGTATACCCTGAAGGATTTTTACATTTTGGTCCCGCTATGCAAATATACAAGTAAAAGGTACTTATTCTATGAAAAAGAACGCTATGGAAATATACATGAAACAGGTACTTATTCTACGAGAAAAAAAACAGGCACAAAATCCATTCCCTGCTCCTCATACTTTACATTTTGGATTGCTACTCTCTATCGTCTTCCAT
>JBAGKK010407615.1:0-18151 GCA_037177015.1 Euceroptres primus
CCCCCCCCCCCCCCCCCCCCCCCCCCCCCCCCCCCCCCCCCCCCCCCCCCCCCCCCCCCCCCCCCCCCCAACCTTTCTATACTTTTTCATTTTATTACCTTTTCTGACCAGCTTATACGATATTTAAACAAAACTAGAAATTTTTGTATCTAACCTGTGAGAAAAAATGAATTTTTTACGGTTGAGGGTGGCTTAACTTTCGTGGAATCCAAGATCCCCTTGTTCAAAAAATTTGAAAAAAATTCACAGTTGTTTTTTCACCAAATGGAAGCTTTTTGGGCAGTGACCCCACAAATCAAAGGAACTTTAATTTTTTTTTCTAGTTCATGCCGCAAAAAATTATGCCTATTCATGAAAAAATGGTAAAAATGTGCATTTGTTTAGAAAAATTGTTTAAATAATTGGTAAACAGCAGCTGTTCTTAACTAATTGTAAGCGCACATTATTGTCTGTCATATTTCACCCAAAATCTATGGATTTAAAATAGCTAATCATTGCGAATCACGAAAAAATTACTTTTGTTCAATAGTTCGTTTATAACATTATAAACAATTTTTTTTCTTACTCCTACTGGACATTATTTTTAGTTAGATTTATGACCTGTTTTAATAAATTTGAAAAACCTAAAAGAAATGGTATCACTGAAAAGTTAGGCAAAAAAAAGTTCAAACTTTGTTGTTAAATGACATATTTTTGTTTAGCAGAGTGAAATATTCTGTCACTCGTTATATCTGGAAGACTTACGGTCATTTCTAAAACAAATAACATCAAAATCCGTTAAGAAATGTACTGATGGTCAATTTTTGTCCAAAAAAGGTGCTTTTTTCCCACTGTGCGCCGCATCGTAGAAGGGGGTATAAAATTTCTTGGTCCGAGCCTCTCACCACTTTTGTAAATTTTTTCGAACTTTTATTTTTGGCAATTTATTTGAAGAACAATTGCTTAGATAATATCAAAAAATATTTTTTAAATTGTAATGCTTACATTGTTAGGATCCGTTTGTGATCGTACCAAGAAATTTTATACCCCCTTGGTGGTTTAATTGTTGAAAATCGATTTTTAATTTTACAATCTAGATCAAGTTAAAACAATTGAAATTTACTTTCAAGAATTGAAGCACAACTTTCTTTTTATAAAAATGAATTTTGTTTTAATCACTTGTTTTTTTTTTTTTGTTGATCAGGGAACATATTTCGTTTAAAATAATAACAGTTGTTTATTTTTTTTGTTTGTTACAGGGTGTTATTATCGACTGGAAGGATCGTGGCGTCATCTGGCTGGAAAACGCTGAGACTTCGTGCTGTTCTCCTGGTGCACCCTCGGTAGGTCGTAACATCTATTTTTCCTTTACCAATTCACCCCAACTTTGAACTCAAATGAAAGTGGTACCCTCGACGAGAGAGTTCGCTCGGTAATCTCTGGAACTTTTTCTCTAACGATACCAAACAGAATTTCTCTCTTCGACGTCTTGATTGCTTTTTTTTCTCTTACGATTCTCATCTGGGTTGCCTTCAAATTTGTCTTTTTCATGCGAACTGCGGATACGGAGGTCGATTCGATGGGCTGACTGCGATTGATTAGCATTCCACTTTAAACGAGATCAGTGTCGAAACAAAGAATGTAAAAGCTCGGGGACAAGAAGAGGCAAAGAATTACTTCAGTTTACTCAGGGAAAAGAACCGATGATTCATGTGGATATCTTAAAACCTCTTCCTCTGGCAATTTTTCTGAGTCTGTATTTTCTGTGGGACTCGTGTCTTCCTGTCACTCTGCATTATCTTCATAAAATGAATTTCAGCTTTTAGAATTAAGAGTATAAAGGATTTGAATATGCGGTCCTTTATTTAAGTGTGAAGAAAGAATTTCCTTATTAAAAATGAGCAAATCCTTTATTGTCGTGAAAAGCTTTGAAACAATTTTAAATTTTTGATGGAGGAAAGTAGGAAAGTAGCTTTATTTCTTGTAATCTTTTTTCTCCCAGTGCACAGGAAGAAAATGTAATAAAAATAAGTCTTTGTTTCTACGTGAGTAGGTGGAGATTCGAGATAGTACATTTTTATGTTTGAAATGCGTTCAAAATTCTTTTTCTGGAGAAAAATCGTGACTTGGTCGAGGGAGAAAGTCGAACGGAATTATTTACGACTCCTTCAGTTTCCGCGGTTCCGACGACGATGAAACGAGTCGGCGGTTAAAAGTTCTCGTAATATATCGCAGCCCTTATTGTCTATGCAAATCCTTAGACCTTTCACTCGGCTAAAAATACCTTCCATGTCCGAAGGATCTTTTCCTCTCTTGTCGCTTTTGCACTCCCTTTTGCGAGAGCAATCCTGAAAGCTTATTTCTTCGCGTTTCTTGCCACCGGAAAGGTGAAGCTCCTTTAATTTATCCGAGTTTAAATTTAATGAGAAATTCCCCAACTACGAAGCGAGTTACGGAAAGAATTCAGTCAAATCTCGAGTAGACGTAGAGCAAAGTTCATTGATTTTTTATAGCAGTGAAAAAATTATTACTAATTGTTTTTTTTAGAAAATATGTTTAAATTAAGTTTTGAAGAATTTTCAGAGATTTCTCTGTAAGTAATTCTGTCGAAACTACTTTCTGCAAATTGGAAATTCCAGACGGAAATTCCGTATAGAATTCCATAAGAAAATAGGGGTCCATATAGAATTCTATATGAGAATCTCCATGAAACGATTTCTACCTAATTCTTTCACATGAGACACTAAAATTAATTACTTTCTGATGTTCACAAGGAATGTCTATGAAACGCTTGATTCCAACAGAATTCTTTCATTAGTGGGATGATGAAACTAAAAGAATCGATAATTAAGGATAAATAAAAAGGACACGTAGAAGAACTAAAAAGAAAATTAATTTTTGATACAGATTTTTACAATATTTCTTATGCTTAATGAAGTTTTTTGTGATAAAAAAAGCATAGTCATGGTCATTCTCATTTCACACCATTGGCTAAACCAATTTTAGATGAATTTATGTAATAGAAAAATCATACTTTCTAGTCTGTGAAATAAAATGGATAGAATAGGTAATTTAGTTGTTTGAATTTTATTCAATGAAATAAATACCAAAGCACAAAAATTCGATGAATCCATATTCTGAGAATTAACCACTGCAACGAAATTTATTTGTTCCTGACTTGTTTTCAGAGTTTTTTCAAACGTTAATAAAATGAAATTGAGTCAAAAATAGTGTTATTAACTTATTCTATGAGAAATATAGTATTTTTTTGTTTATTTTTATATTTTGTTTTTAATGCATAATTCTTCAGATTTAAAAATTGTTCACAAAGACTTAAATTTTTTTCCAGTAGAAAAAAATGTAATGTTAGTTTCAAGCAATCAACATCTTTTCTGGGCGAGTTGCCCTAATAGGACGTCCCTTTCTCTGAGAGGTTATAAGTTTTGAAGTGAGATAGAGATTTTTTAAGTTTCTAAAATAGAAAACAATCTTTAGTTAATGGAGAGTCCAAAAATTCCTAATAGGATATCGTCTTTTAATAACGTAAGTAGTTAGAAGGTGGGTTACATATATTTGTCGAGACTAAACATACAACATTATATATATTTTGTTGCTATTTTTGGAGAATTATAACATTTAAATAACTAACTAATTAATTAATTAACTTTTTGAAACTGAAAACTTTAAAATTTAATAGAAGTACCTTTAATGATATGAACGTTTATATTACAAAAAACGTAGTCATTTAAAAGTTCTAGTTTTTACGCTCGAAAAAAGAAAAGATTAACTCTGAAGTATTAAGAGTTTATAGGAATTCCAAATAGTCTCTAATTATGGCACCTGTAACCTTTTTTATGAAACAAATTTTTATTATTAAATGCAGCATGAAATTGTTACTATTTTCTAACTTATAATCTCTCAGATTATATCAAGCTTAGTTTTTAAAAGCTTACTAGTTTCATAAAAAGTCCCACTTCAAGATATAGTACTAAAAGTTTGTAACGATAAAATCTCTTTTTGTTCCTATTGCTCAGACATATAGTTTATTATCCTAGGTGAAAACTTTCATTTATTTAATATATAAAAGTTTTTACCTGAAATAATAAACTATCATGTAAATTTGAATCTCCCAAACTATTAAATTTTAATAGTTTCTAATTTAATTTAATTAGAAAAAGTTCTTAATAGGGAAACTTACATTTGTATCCACCAAAGTTTGTAAAATCAACTTTTAAAATTGTGACTTACTTCATTAATTAAATGTCATTAATGATTTCATTAATGAAAACACTGCCCTCCCGATTTAAGTCCGGTTTCGGGGATGGCCTGAATTGGAAAGTGGAAGTCTCTAAACGTAAACAAGTCAGGGCCGTGTGAACTATTTCTGTTTGATTTTTGTCACAAATGAAAAATATTTTTTAAATATTAGTTTAATTTAACGGTTACTTTGATTTTAAGTTGTATTTAGTTATTACTGTGAATTATTATATATAAGGCATAACCAAAACACTGAAAACGAACTGATGCGAACCGATGGAATTATCCGCTTAGACTACTGCGTCACTCCTGCGCACCTTGTTGCTACGATACTTAAGCAACTCCGCTGAGCCTTGAGTTCAGCTTTCTCTTCCCCTTGGACCCCTCACCCATAACAAAAATTCCTGGAACCCATATATTGGAGGTCCCTAAAATGGCAGTGCAGTGTATTAGGGTTGTTCAGAATTTTTTTTTAAATTTTAAAGTGCACTTTATCCTAAATGTTCAGGTTTTCATCAACAATTTTTCAAAAAAAAAAATTAAATATCATACGATATTTAGAGGGTGCTCACAAGGAATGTTTTTCAGGTGTCCGGGCCGATTTTTTATATCGGCCCTTTCTCATATTTAAAGGATAAAACTATCCCCTCCAGTTTTTTCTGAGAACAAATAGAACAATACTTTTTCATTCTTTTTTGCTTTACAAGCTTGCTATACATTAATTTTAAGTCAAAAATTGATGAATTGATGACTTCTTTGCCACCAGTCGCCCTTATTTATGGTATAAGCTACCCTTAGTGAAAAAATTCGTATGCAAAAAATTGAAATATTCATTTGATTAAAAAAAATGAATAAATGTTATTTCGTAATGCCAGAATAGTGATTAAACAACTTACCACCAGCACCAAGGGATGAACTACCCCTAATTCATTAGTTACGTATGTCTTCCAATAAAAAATTCAAGAAACGCGTAAGGGTTGGACTAACGCGTGGAAAGACTATGCAAATATTATTTCGTGAAAGCCGAAGTATATTTTAGTGCATATTTTAGTATACTTGTAGGGAATATAAATGATTTAATTCTTGAGTAATTATTACATGTTGTGACAGAGGCATCTGTTTTTATTCACAATCAGCTGCATTATCGTATTAACTTTGTGTCAGAATTCACGCGCTACGAGTTTTATAACCTTGTTTACTACTCCCAAAAATAGCATATGAATCAGTTGACGCGTATATGTATATTGCGAATGTACAATATACATCGAGCAGTAACAATTGTAAAGAAAGCTATTGAAAAGTTTGAATAAAAAGAAAGTAAAAGAATATTTATCCGTACTGAGTTGTTCGAAAATGTTCCTAAGTATAGAAAACTATTTGAACCTACGTAAACGGCAATTTTTGGAATAATTAATATTGCGTTTGTCCAACCATTACGCGTCTCTTGAATTTTTTATTGGAAGACATACGTAACTAGCGAATTAGGGGTAGTTCACCCTTTGGTGCTGGTGGTAAGTTGTTTAATCACTATTCTGGAATCACGAAATAACATTTTTTTTGCGTACATATTTTTTCACTGAGGGTAATTTATAACATAAATAAGAGTGGTTGGTAGCAAAGAAGTTATCAAATCATCAATTTTTGACTTAAAATTAATGTTTAGCGAGCTTGTAAAGCAAAATAGAATGAAAAAATATTGTTCTGGATAGAAATAGTTTTGTTTTCCAAAAAAACTGGAGGGGGTAGTTTTACCCTTTAAGTATGAGAAAGGGCCGATATAAAAAAACTCGTGTTGCTTATTTTTTGGTCCTCCACAACATATCCAGAAACGAAAAAATCGGAGTCGGACACCTGAAAAGCATTCTTTGTCAGTCAATATTTTTGACAAAATTTTCTGTTTTAGCTAAAAATTCTTGTATTATTTTGTTCAAATAGATTTAAGTTTCTATTAAGGTTGTAAAATAATCTAGTTGCGAGAAAGAACGCATTAAACTTGTATATTTAAATAGGAATAAAAGAACATAGGCGATTTAACGGTCATAAACTGGCTTTATCCTAGGTACAGAACAGTGTTTGTACAAAAATGAACAAATGAGGCTACAACACGTTTTGATCTGAAGAAATTATTTTTTTTACTATCAGAAATGAACACCCCTTATGAATATGAATCAAATAATTTTATATTATGTGAATAATAAAATTACGAGAATGAAGTTCTTCATCATAAAATAAGCTAACTTAGTTGCCGACCTTGAAGTAAAATATCCCCGTTGAAAGTTGACTTTAGTATTTCAAGCCGAAACTTGAGAGAATCTGTTGTAAAAGCATAGTTTTGAGGAATGCAGAAAGCAAGCTACTTTAGCAATTCAGGAAGTCATTGGTTACATGAAGTAGTTGCTTTCAGTTAGAGTGAGTAGTCTTGAGTGGAACAACGTCTTCCGCACACATACGTGCTTGGCAGTAGTCTCAGAAGAAGCCTATACGAGATTTCTCGTTTATATAAAACAATGAAATTCCGAGTATAGAAAGTTAGTATATGTATATTTATGCATGGATGGCGTACGACTTCGAAGGGTAGAAGAGACCAGAGGGAAGCAAAGAGATTGCGTTGCAACGGCTTGTGTATATAGCTTTATAAGGCGTCTTCGTCAACTGCTTAGCTCTTTCCTCTGCTACTTACCTGCCTCGGATGTCGTCCCGCTAACAAGTTGGCTCCAAAGTTTCGGCTAACTTGATTAATGGAACACTTGTAACTTGTTTCATGGTTACGTAATAACCTTCCTCTTGGTCCTGGTCTATATTCCGCGCTCTGCCATTCCTGTTTCTCTTTTGCGTGCTTCACCCTGTCGCTGTTCAGATTGTCAATAAAACTCTCGCATGAACCCGGCTAGAAGTTTCCCAAGTTTAATCGAAATTTGCGAAAAATCACTTCCGTCTTCTAAGGTCTCCCATCGTCATAAAAGGCAATCGCCACGCATTCTTTGGAAATGGAAAATTTTTGATAATTCTTTACGAGTGTATTTTCTCCATTTCCATGCGTTTTCTTCTGAGTATTAAATTATAAATTGTAATTATAAGTATAAATTGATTGAAGTTTGTTGTTATTTATTTTATTGTCTGTTCAAATGTATGAAACGCAAAGTTTCGTCCGCCTAATGGCAAACCTTCTCAAGTGATATTACATATATAATTTAGAAATATTGTAGCATGGTTAACATCAAAGATCACGTGCTGCTCACATTAAGAAAAAAAGTTCATTTTGAATCGCAAAAGTTCATTATGATCCGGTAATCCGGATCAAAATGCTCTGCAACAAAACTGACTCTTCTTTTATTCTGTGCAATGTTTCTAAATTATAATAGGGGGATTGTGTCTAGAACGGCCATTCCGCTAAAACGGACAATCTTTAATAATAATTAACTGGTTAAAAGAAATAATCGTCAGTTTTTTGTACGAAAATATTGTGAATTGAAATACACACCGATGGCAAATGATTTTAAACATTAAATATGTAAAATGACATAATAAAATGTGATTATAGATTTCACCTACTTTATGATAAGATGTTACTTAAAAATTGAATTACATTATTGAATGCTTTACCATATGTTAATGTTGCCATTGTTATTGGTATATTATAATTCGTTCTCTAAACTTTTGTTTCAGCTCTGTAACAATTTATAATTGTGACTCAATTAATGAAAAATAAAAATAAAATAATAAAACAGCGATTCGGATAAAATGGTAATAATCGTGTGTATATAAAACGGTTAGTCGAAAGGGATTTTGCGCCATCTCTTTACTTCCGGTAGAAATATTATCCCAAATGCTACGTCATATTTATATATTTATTTTATAAGAAATAATTACTTAAAATGAATAATTTATATCAAGCTATTTTTAAACAATTTTAAAATGGAAAATAAATTAAAACTTTGAACAAAGTGGATAATCTTTTTAATTCAGTGTAATGCTGTAACATAACCTAGTCTCAATTCGTAGCGTCGGTACTGTTAAAATTAATCATTATGTTTTACCGTAAACAAATGGCTCTAAGGTTATGTAACCTATTTCAAGAAAATGATAATTTTTAAATTATTTACTGAAAAAAACTTTATGTTTTGAAACTATCTTCTTGATCTCTTATTTTGACAACAATAATTTGTTTATAAATAATAATTTATTGTACTTTTAACCTCAATATAACCATACCCTATTTTAACTCATATTTCACAATATTTCGTGAAATTGATATAATAAAAAGTGTTACAATGGTAAACAAAATATTATAATGTGACATTTAACAACCTTAGTGCTGAAATTGACAGAAAAATAAGCATGTTTAAGCTAATTCTTTGGGACTAACCATTTTACCCGAGCGTGTTGATAAAACAGTCAAAATGCAGACCTTTTCTTTTTACATATTTTTAGTTTATTCAAATGCATCGGATCCCACTTTTAATCTTTGGACAAAGTAAAAAAAATTCAAAGTACCGTTTATCAGATTCTTTTTCTAAAAATTATTTAATTCCTAAACATATCAAGCTGATTAATGCTATGGTGTCCATTTTAGATACAATTCCCCTATCACTTGAAGAGGTTTATCATTAATCAGCCGAAACGTTGTGTTTCACACATTTGTACAAATTATCAAATAATTACCAGTTTCACAAACTTCAATCAATTTATACCTAATTTATACAACTGGTCAACAACAAACACGTTTAGAACTCGCATTCCTCTATTTTTTGCTACTTTTTATTAGTTTTTTTCGCACAAGGCTACTTCTTGACTACTATTTTTGGTATAGTACTACTAAAAGCTACTTTTTAAGGACAAGTTGAGTGAAAATTACTCATATTCCTAATGACTTTTTTCTTTCTTAATGAAATAGCAATTAATCGATAATTTCTCGTCAGTTTAACTTCAATTGGTGAAACAAGTTCCAATAATAACATTGTGCAGTAGGGCGGAGTGAAAATGTTCAAATTAATCGAATCTTTTGAGCCTAATGAAAAAAAGGTGTGGTTTGGCATCAGAAAGAAGGGGCGAAAAAATTTTCAGAAAAAAATTACTTCTGTTCGGACTAGAAAATTTTGACTTGAAAATTCGAAGTTTTGAACATTTTTCAAATTTTTCCTATGGGGGGGGGGGGGGTACTTATGGCGAATTTTCGTACCTGTAGTTTTCGATAATGAATAATAATATAAAATCCGAAATACAAACAAAATGTTCTCCAAGTTAGAATTTTTTGAAAATGTCAAAAAATATTTTTTTTAAAAATAAAAAAAATATTTATTTTTAAAAAGTTGAACATCGGAGCATCGTGAGCATCACGTTGAACATCGTGAGCCGAAAATCACTTCAGTTTGAATCAAAGAAGCGTGCCATATTTTTGGTTTCATGAAGAAAAAATATTTCATATTTTTTTCGAGTTTAAACATTCTCAAGTTTTACAAAATTGCCATTTTTAAGCGTAAAAAAATATGAAAAAATTTTTTTTTATAAAATTAAACAGTGGAACGCTTCATTGATTCAAACCGGAGGGATTTTCGGCTCGACATATTCAACTTTTTTAAAATAAATATTTGTTTATTTTTCAAAAAATCATATTTTGACATTTTCAAAAAATTCTAACTTGAAGAAATTTTTTTTTAATTTTGGATTTTATATTATTATTTACCACCGAAAATTACATGTACGGAAAATTCGCCATAATTATCCCTACTATAGGAAAAATTTGCCAATGGAAACTTACATACTTCAATCCCAGGTGGAAAAATTATGCACAATCTATGCATAATGAACTATGGGCCAAAAATTATGCATAAATTATGCATATTCAATAAATCTGAAGATATCAAAATGCTGGAAACAGTTGAGAATTAGATGTCATTTTTTCGCATCATTTTACGCATAATTTTTTGCATAATGACTACCAATAATTTATTATGCATAGATTATGCATAATTTTTCCACCTGGGATAATCTACTAGATCAAATTTTTTCCACAGTGTAGTGCGAAATCTATTAAAATTCTGCATTAAAGAAGTCCATGACGAACCTATTTTGACAATTCTGTAAAAAAATATTGTAAAAATAGTGAAATTTTCTATTTTTTTTACATTTCGAATAAAACTTAAGAAATAATTAATATTTGAAAAAATCTTTTAGTTCATATCAAAGATAAATCTTCTAAGAATTTCTCAAATATATGAGCTGAACTGTCCAATTTTTTTCCTCAGATTCTGCCAAACGGTGAACTTAGCACAAAATATGTATAGAAATTCAAAGAAAGCTTTTCCTCAAAAAATTAAATTAAAAAATTAAGAAATTAATATTCTTATTTATTTTACAAAGAATAATTAAAATATAATACGTACTAAGTTTTAATATTTTTTATTAAATACAGCGTTTTTTTGTGCCAACTTCAGTGTTTGGCAGAATCTAGGGAAAATATTGGTCAATTTTTCTCATACGATTTGGAAATTTCATAGAGATGAAATGAGCCCAAGAACATTTAAAAATGTTAATTATTTCGAAGTTATTCAAAATTTTCGACAAAATCGAACATTTTACTATTTTTACAATATTTTCTTACAGAATTGAAGCATCCGCGAAGAGAACATTCTATGAACCAAAATTGCTTTTATTGGAATCTATATTAATTAGTATGAACGTTCTTTTGGTGGATACTTCATATTGTCAAAATCACTTCATCATGGGTTTGTTTATTGAAGAATTCTGATAGCTTTTGTGCTACAATGCGGAAAAATTTTGTCGAGTAGATTATCGAAATTAGAATACTTTTTTTTATATTATATTATAATAATTTCCTATTGATTTCTGTCGGTGCAAGTTTCTATTCGAAATTCCATATGAAAAGTTCTTGAAAATAGTATAAATAATATAGAGTTCTAAATAATATATTCTCAAAAATCAAACTCTTGAAGAAATGTATTCTGAGTTTCAAAATTCATACAAGATATTGCTAATAATATTTCAAAAAATAAATATATAAAAAAAAGTTCATTCCATAATATGTATTTTTGTAGTAGGACTCATTTCGAAAAGAAATCACTATGGAATCACTTTTGTAATCGCTCTTTTTTGTGGCGAGAATTATTGATGATTCATTAAGTTAAACTCTATTCTACTTTTTGCTTTTTTTTAGGCATGGAGGCTGATTCTCACTATGTTTTTTAAAGTCATAAAACAGTGCGAGGCCAGCATCAAATTAATATAAATTGTAATTTTATTGAGTTTGGGAAACAGTCACAGATTTGTCTTCACTGAGTCTTCATCTTTTTCGCGTGACAAGGCGTTTTTCGAAATACTCCTCTCCATCACAATACTAAATCCCATAACGTGAAAACATCAAAGAGCTCAGAGTTCCCTGAAAATAGTTTTGAACACGCTTGACTTGCGACGTCTCGCAAAATCATTTCTGATCCTCCGAAGAAAAGATACTTTCCAAGGAATGGAAGTTCGTATTTGTTCGTCGTTTTATTTAATGGGGTTCTATCTTTTTTTTCGCGAAAGGATTTGGGGGGTTGCTTGATATGGAGGGTTGGAGAGAACATGTCACGACATCGGTGTGACGGGACAACCCAGAGGATTAGGCCATCTCGTTCAAACGTCGTTCGTAATATCTTTTAGGCGAGAACTTCTTTTTACCCAACGAGACTCTCCCTTTTTTTCCTTATCGATTCTACAAATCCACAAACGACAGGGAGACTATATACTTGGAATGATTCCTCGACGGGATAGAATGCGTTGAGACGTGAGCGAATTGGAAATGTCTTGTTTCGTCTATCTGTACTCTGTTGCCAAATCGTACCACCGGAAGTTTAATACAACTGTACGAATTACAATACTCAACGTGCTTCTCAAACTTTGATGACGTCACACGCCGACGTTGCGCATCTCGTTTCAATACATGTGATTTACTTTCCTTGGATTGACAAATTCACTTTGCTGAGAAGGTTTTCCGATAGCTTGGAAAGCATGGAAATTCATTCGAGTGTAAAATTATGTAAATAGAAATTTTATAAGTCTCGTAAACAAACCAAGGTGGTTATATTTATGTCAAATTATTAATGATTACAGTGAAGTTTCATTAATTTTGGCCTTGTTTGCGAGTTCAAGTTTTTGGCAATTGTTTCAAAATCTGGTTGTCTGTAATAATCGTGAATTTCAGAGATGAGGAAAATGGTACATTTACACTCATCGCTGGATTATGGGCCAGGCTCGGGGGTAGACGGTCCTCAATTCAGTGCTATTAAAATCCAGTTTGAACCGGATTTAAAGCGACGAGCGAGCACTCTCATCTCAACACTCAGGACCGCGTATATAGTCTCTGAACGTACAAAAGTAAATGCGCAGAGAGTCGCGATGTAAACAACTTTTGGCGGCCCTGACTGACCAAGCTATGGCGCCGTCGTGAGACGCTCAGGAGCGGGGGACAAAAACAGCCGAGCGTTAACGACCATGAAGCCGGCCGGAAATCCAGTGGCCCATAATCCAGCGATGAGTGTATAGATAAGAAGTATTTTCAGGTCACGAACTCTCTTTTTCTATAGGCAGAAATATCTGTAGGTGACGTCAATGTGAAATAGGGTGGTCCAAATTTTTTTTTCGTACTTTCATGCTTTCAGCCCGCAAATTTGTTCGAATCCACAAAAAAATAAATGCATTTTTTTGTTTTGGAAAAATGATATTTAGAGGTTCCGCAAGCCCCATGAAATTTAACACGTATTTACCATGAGAAAAAGACGTTTTTGTAAATTTTATTCAGAGTCGTCAACATTAGGTGTATCGAGTTGAAACTCAACATTTCTCTTCACAATTAGCTATAGAATACAAATCAATAATTAGTTTTTAAATATCACCCCCATAACTCTGTTTTATAGGGTCCAAAAAAAACCTCATTAGTGAAAAATTGGGTTTTGCGAGTTTTTGGCCCTAATTATGATTTTTTGCGGTTTTTTTAGTACAAATTGTTTCTAATGCATAAAATACTACTCTCGATTGATAATTATTTGTTTTTATAAATTGTTTAAACAAATTATTGACCGAATTCATTTCAAATCAGGCAGGCAGTGCAACTTTAAGTCACAGAATCGGTCGTCTATGAAATATATTGTTTTTCAAGGGAAATAAGAAGATGTGTATTTTACCGTTTTGAGAAAAAATACATTTTCACGAAGTTATGAGTATTTAAATTCTAAGCTTTTTAAAAAAAATACAGTACTTTTATTTAAACTTTTATAACTTTAGACTCAATTAAGATATTTGAGTTTTCTTTCCTGATTGTGATGGGGTTTATTGGCCTCTTTCAAAATCCGCCAGAAAATTAAAAAAATATTGAAAATGCCCAAAATGGCGACGGTTCTACTGAAAAAATTAAAAGACGATTTTCTCAAAAACCCCACCTTGTTTTTTGCCCAAATTTTTTTGCTAAATTGGTACTCCTGTGATGAAGAAAATAGATAAGTTTCATGCGGACTAAACTACTTTTGTAAGCAGGAGAATTTTTTTAAATGAAATCGAATTTTTAAATTTTTCTTACAACTGACGGCACATACGAAAAAATATCAACAAAAAAGTCTGATGCTATAAAAAAGTTCTACACAAAAGATCTCTTAATCTTTTATGATATCTTGCATCGTTTGTGAGAAAAATTCAAAGATGTGATTTTGTAAAAACAGAAATTGTCCTGGACTCAAAAATGGTTTGGTCAACATAAAACTTGCTGGATGGGTTCCTTATGTAAACATAAATTTTTAAAAAATATTTGATAATATTAAAAGGATGGGTTTTTCGATGAAATCGCCATTTTGTGTTTGCAGAATTCAGTTTAAAAAAATTTTTTAAATAAGGACGATTATATGTATAATATCGATCTTATTTTTTAAATTGAATTCTGCGAACATAAAATGTCGATTTCATCGAAAACCCCATCTTTTTAATATTATCAAATATTTTTTTTAAATTTATGTTTACATCAGGAAACCATCCAGCGAGTTTTATGTTGGCCAAACCATTTTTGAGTCCAGGACAATTTTTGTTTTTACAAAATCACATTTTTGAATTTTTCTCACAAACGATGCAAGATATCATAAAAGGTTAAGAGGTCTTTTACGTAGAACTTTTTTATAGCATCAGACTTTTTCGTTGATATTTTTTCGTATGTGCCGTCAGTTGTAAGAAAAATTCGAAAATCCCATTACATTAAAACAATTCTCCTGCTTACAAAAGTAGTTTAGTCTGCATGAAACTTATCTATTTTCTTCATCATATGAGTAGAATTCATCAAAAAAATTTGGGCGAAAAGCTAGGTGGGATTTTTGAGAAAATCGTCTTTTAATCTTTTTAGAAAAACCGTCGCTCTTTTGCGAATTTTCAATATTTTTTAATTTTCTGCCGGATATTGAAAAAGGCCAATAAACTTCATTATAATCAGGGAAAAAACTCAAATATCTTAATTGAGTATAAAGTTATAAAAGTTTAAAGAAACATGTTTTTCTTTAAAAAAGAAAGCTTAAAATTCAAATACTCATAACCTTGTGAAAATGTATTTTTTCTTAAAATAGTAATATACGTGTCTTCTTACTTCCTTCGAAAAACAACATATTACATAGACGACTGATCTGTGACTTAAGGTTGCACTTCCTGCCTGATTTGAAATTGATTCGATCTATTATTGTTTATAGCAATTTTCTCTTAGAATAGTTAGAAAGTCACAGTTTTTCCCAATTTTCCAACTTGTTTGCAACTTTCCAGTTAGATCGAGTCAATAATCAATTAAATTTAACATAAATAATTGTTTAAACAATTTATTATTAATAATAACAATATTCTCTTAGAAGAATGATAGAAAGTTGCAGTTTTTTCTAAAATTTTCCGCTTTTTGTCCACTGTTCAATTAGAATTAGGTAATAATTATTTGAAATTAACAAATATAATTGTTTAAACGATATATTATTATTTTTAATAATATTCTCTTTGAATAATGCTAGAGTGTTGAGGTTTTTTCTGAAATTTTCAACTTTTTGTCCAATTTTCACTTAGAGTAAGGTAATAATTAATACAATTTAGCAAACGTAATTGTTTAGAAAAATTATTATTTTTTATAACTATCTTCTCCTATATAATTGCTAGATAGTTGCAGTTTTTTTCTGCAATTTTTAACTTTTTGTCCAGCGTTCACTCAGTGAGTTAATAATTAATGCAAGTTAACCAACACAATTTTTTTAACAATTGATTATTGTCTTTGACTAACTTATCTAAGAGTATTGCTAGAAAGTTGCCCTTCTTTCTGAAAGAAATTTTGCTTTGACTTTTTAGTTATGAGCCAATAATATATGAGCATCAACAAGAATAATTTTTTAAATAGTATTCCATTTTTTTCCAAGTGAAGTATTTTTATGCTTTTGCTAATGTTTTAAAAATATTAAAGAATAGAAATATATAGAATATAATAGAAATACTATTTTAAATGACTTTTCTTGATGTTCATTTATTATTTGTTCATAACTAAAAAGTCTGAGCAAAACTAAAGATTTTAGAGAAAAAACCCAAATTTCTAGCATTATTCAAAGAGAATATTATTTAAAATAATAATAAATTGTTTAAGCAAATATTTTTGTTAACTTAAATTAATTATTACCTCACTCTAATTGTAAACTGGACAAAAAGTTTTGAAAAAAACCGCAACTTTCTAGCATTATTCTAAGAGAATATTGTTATAAATAATAATAAATTGTTTAAATAAATTGTTGAAACATTTAATTATCAGAAGAAATTAATATTATATGTATTAGAAACAATTTATACTAAAAAACCGCAAAAAATCATAATTAACGCCAAAAACTCGCAAAACCTAATTTTTCACTTATGGGGTTTTTCGGGACCCTATAAAACTCAATTATGTGATGATATTTAGAAGATAATTTTTTATTCGTATTCTATGGTGAGTTTTGAAGGGAAATGTTAAGTTTCAACTCGATGCACCTAATATTGAGAATTCTGAATAAAATTTACAAAAACGTTTTTTTTTCTTATGGGAAATATGTGTTAAACTTCATGGGGCTTGCGGAACTTCTACATATCATTTTTTTAAACGCATTTATTTTTTTTGTGCATTCGAACAAATTTGGGGAGTGAGAGCATGAAAATTCGAAAAAAAATTTCCAATGCATTTTTGAACCACCCTAGCGTGAAATCAATATGAAAACGGTTTATTGTTTTCTGATTTATATTGCCATATGTTTTCGCGAAGTAAGATTATTTATAAATAAAGGAATTGATTTAGCGGAATCGTTTATATAATCCATTACTTTGTAAAACAAGTTTGTATAGAAAACTGCTATTTCCAACATTTTGTAGGAATAAAAGGGCTTTTAACTGGTAATTTTTTTTATTAATGATGAAGAAAAATTCTAAACATTATATTAATGTTTATGAGAATTATTGAGCACGATCGATAAAACACGAAAGATTATAATTTTAACGTTTTAGATAAAGTATTAACTATGTATCACATTAAATTTTTAAAGAAGCGATTGTCGAAATGAATCTAGTATATTTTGTATTATATCGAATCAGATTACATTATTTTTATCAAATTTCATTTATTTCGTAAAAAATTAGGTTTATAGCTTAAAGAACTATATAAATATTGGTTTTAATATCTCTCACAGTATTTCCTTCTGTCAAGCTTTTTCTGAGTAACGAATCTGCTCATGATAGTTTCTAGAGCAACGATATTTTTTTTACATTTTTTTCACAAACTCGCGAGACCAAAAATTTATCAACGGTTGAAAAATTATTAGCCCCGCAATTAAAATTTTCCGGTGCTCCAGAAACTTTGCAAACAGCAGTTACCTATTTGGTCTTCTTCTGTTAGAATGTTGATATTAGACGAAGTTATTTCAATGACGAAGTAGAAATCTATATAAAAGTTCCTATAAAAAAAATTTTTCCTTAGACTTAAATTTTTCCAACTCATATGATTTTTAAAATATTTTCTTGAACTTATACTATATTTCTTCAAATGAGTAACATATTTACGGTACTCAATAAATATTTCTTTTGCCTATTCGAATTGAATTTGGTAAAATCTCCGCATGTGTCTTCATGTAAGGTTTCATTCGTATTTTGCAATGAGAAAGTAACATTTGTCAATTGAAATTGATATAAGCAGTAGTAGAAATATGAAAAAGCACGTTTTTTCCCCAAGAAGTGGATCTTAATCATGGAAAATTTGATTCTGTATTAGAATCCTTCAATTCGACCAGGATTTCACTTATATCTTTATATCTCTCATATATATTAGGGGTGTTCAAAAAAAAAAAGAAATCCGAATCTCGACTTGCATCTTCGATTTTTTTGTTTCTTTTAGGTTGAAAATGAACTTCCTGGAAGGAGCAATAAATCGGATAATATTTAGAGGTCGCTCATTGTGAATTTGTCTGTTTTCCACAGGAAAATAAATTTTTCTCGAAAACGACAGATCATAACGCAAAATTATGAAGAATATAAAAGTTGCGGCTTGAGATTCATTGTTTGAAATTCTATGAAGGGGACTGGACCAACCGAGGTAACTAAACTAGTAAATAAACTACTAGTAAAAACTAGTAAATAAACTAGAGACGATTGATGATCTAAAAATCAGAAGATTGCATGGTCTCGTGGATTCTTCATCAATTTGTGCTTTTTGCGTTATCTTCGAATAGATATTGACTTTTTTCTTAATACTGATCCTGAAGCATGGGATGCCAATCAGAAATTTGAAGATGCAAAACGAATCGTAAATTCATTAAAGGTTGTCAACAATTTCGCTGAGCGTTCTGTTGCTTTAATGTCTGACTTCAATAAATCTCTTTCAAAATTGGAGGTAGAAAAGCAAAAG
>JBAGKK010407723.1:0-18150 GCA_037177015.1 Euceroptres primus
TGTATTTATATTGTTTTTCTCCTCTTGGTTTATCCATTTTTTGATATCATTTCATAAATTGGTTTGTAAGTTAGGTTTTCACTCAATACACTCAAGAGCAGGTTATACAGTACACAGACCCAATACATACATGCATTCAACTGAATGGCCGGCCAACTGTTGGCGCTGCAGTCAACTATCCTTCTGCATATTTCTACCATTGAGTTGATCGGGCCTGGGGAATCTTGATAAATGAGCTGCAACAAAATTAACACCCGCGATTTTCTGTATTGTAAATACTGAACCTAGAAATAGATGTAACACAAATCATCCAAGAGGTCTTGATTCGAGTTCAAAATTTTAGTCTTATTTTGGCGTTCTTTTTCTTTTGTGAAGTTTAAAAATGTTTTTAAAGAATTGGAAAGTAAGAAAGCTCTGAAACAGATTAAGGTAGGAAACATTGCTTAATGTAATTTATAATAGACGACGAATGCGAATTCCCTGATGACACAGAGCAGTAGGAATAGGAATATTAATCGCAGCTACTGTAACAGAATTGAACATGGGATGGTATCCATCCCTTCTTGAACCCAGCACCATAGCTGGCGAAGAGACAGATACTAATGAGACCAAAAACATCAGAGCAGGAGTAACGACCATGCTAAAAACGTAACCGTTGTGATTTAGGGGATGATAATGGAGCGAGAACGGACCATACCCTCTCTAAACCAAGCATCCCCATACACTCTGCAAATGCGAGGTCTCACATGTGAGGGAAAATAATATCTATGTCGACAAAGATGACATAGTTAACCCGCAGGGGAGAACAAGACAAAGAATAATGGTGCACCATTTTTCAAGTGGATGTTTAAATCAGATAAAAATTTGAAACATTATTCTGGAAGAATCCTAAAAATCGTCAGGGCGAATTCATTTTAAATCGGACCGACTGTGGTGCATTAGGCACGCCTAGCCTAAGCCAATTTTATCTGAAATAAGCTTGCCTGTCCATGCTTCCTGGAAATTTTGTTTTGGGGATGGCTTCCGACTATTTTAAGCCTAAAATTAAATAAAAAATCGTTAGGGTCCTTTTTAAAATAACTCATTTTTTGATATTTTATAGACCACTTATCATGTATACTTAGAGAAAAAGTCATACATGCATTTTTTGGTCTAAACCCTGTAATTTAGTGACCAAAAAAGGCGCCAAAATGCTCAATATTGAGTGCTCAAATGTTGAGAAAGTATACAGTGATTGAGTGATTAAAATGTTGAGAAAGTATACAAAAAATCAGTTTTTTGAAAATTGCTCGTCACGGATACATTCTGAAACTTTAGTCCATGATAAAAAAAATAGATAAAATTCTTGGAAAACTGGAAAAAACAATATCCTAACACTAATAGTTTAGAAGATAAGACTTATAAAAGTGATTTTTTTAGTGAATTTTTTTTCGAAAATTTTAGTTTTAGTGAAATATCTTTTTCTCTGTGGATTCGACATGAAAATCGACAAATCATGAATGAAAGTAGACTAAATTATCTATAAAACTAAAAAACTGTTCTAACTCTAATATTAACGCAATTAGAGCTGTTTAAAGTTGACACAGTTTTATTGTACTCTATTCGACACTATGTTTCTTGTAAATAAATTGCTTCCGGTGCATTTAGGGTGTAAAATAGTCGACATAGAAGTAAAGATGTATCAAATTTCCTGAAGAAGAAGGAAGCTTGTTCTAGATAGGTTTAGTTTGCCAAATTATCTTCAAGAATTAAGCTTCTTTAAATAATTAAAACCTCTTTTTACTGTTGCTTGCTGTTCCAGGCTGTTTTCTTAACTTTTATTCTTTAGATGTCTCCTAAGTATTTTAAACCTGAAACTTAAAGTATTGATTCTTTAAGTTTAAACCTGAAACTTAAAGTATGCATACTTTAAGTTTTTAAGTTTCAGGTTTGAAATACTCAGGAGCACAGAAAAAACGAAGGATAAAATTTACCTCGATTCCGGGGTAAAAATTATCTGCAACAAAAATTAACTTCACAGAGTCAATTTTGCCCAAATATCGGTTTTTTTTTATTTTGTTTTTCCATGACAATACATGTATTTTGAAGGACGTGATGTTGTCTGAATAAAAATTTAAGCCTCGTAAACATTACCAACACAAATTTTATCCTTAGTTTTTTCTGTGAGACATCCAAAGAATAGAAGTTAAGAAAACAGCCTGGAACAGCAAGCAACTTGCAGTAAAAAAGGTTTTAATTCTTTAAAGAAGCTCAATTCTCGAAAGCATTTTTAGCAAATTGAAATTATCTAGAATAAGCTTCCTTCTTTTTCAGGAAATTTGATACATCTTTAATTCTATGCCAACTATTTATACCCTAAATGCACCGGAAGCGATTTATTTACAAGAAACGTAGTGTCGAATAGAGCACAATAATTATGTCTTAACTTTAAACGGCTCTAATTACGGTAATATTAGAGATAGAACAATTTTTTAGTTTCATAGAAAATTTAGTCTTCTTTCATTCATTATTTGTCGATTTTTATGTAGAATACTCAGAGAAAAAGATATTTCACCAGAACTTAAATTTTTGGAAAAAATTTGACTAAAGTGTTACTTTTGCAGGCCATATTTTCTAAACTATTAGTGTTAGGATATTTTTTTCAGATTTCCAGGAATTTTATCTACTTCTTTGATCATGGACTGAAGTTGTGGAATGTATCCGTAACGAGTAATTTTCAAAAAACTGATTTTTTTTACACTTTCTCAACATCTTAAAAGCGTTCTAAAGGTCACTCGGTAATGAGCATTTCGACTTTTTTTTTGTTACTAAATTACAGGATTTAGGCCGAAAAAATGTCATATATGACTTTTTCTCTAAGAAATATACATGATAAATGGTCTTTAAAATGTCAAAAAATGAGTTATTTTAAAAAGGACCATAATGATTTTTTTAATTTTAGGCTTAAAATAGTCGGAAGCCATTCCCAAAACAAAATTTTCAGGAAACATGTTAACATGGAATCATTTCAGTGATAATTGGTTTAAGCTAGGCGTGTAGGGCTTTAGGGTGTTTCAAAAATCCATGCGGCAAAAAATTTTGGACTAGAGGGCATCATTGATCGATTTCTTGTGAGGTTCCCAAAAAAATTAACACGTATTTTTTTAAAAAAGTTAATATTAACATGTGCCACTGGGTCCTTGAAGTTTCCTATAAGATTAACATGGGGAAAAAGAAAAATGTTTTTAAATCTTTTTTAAAACGAGAAAATGTTTAATTAACCATAGGAATTAACTTATATTAGCTTATAGAAACTCTTCAAGGAAGATCATAATTAATTTTTCATTTTAACCCTCCAAAACCCCTTTTATGGTGCCCCAGAAATCACCCCCATAGCAGGGAAATCATACGCACAAAAAAAAACTAGGAAAATTCTGGTTAAATATGCCCTTACTATTTTTTCTGGTTGAAGTAACCAGAATTCTGGTTTAACGAAACATAAATTCTGGTTAAAGCAATCAGAACTATGGTTGCTTTAACCAGAAAAAATAGTATCTGATATATATCATTGTTGACCATCTGGTTAATTCTGGTTAAAGCAATCAGAACTATGGTTAATTTAACCAGAAAAAATAGTATCTGATATATATCATTGTTGATCCATCTCGGGTCCACAAGTAAAATCTGGGTTTGAAAATAATACTGTTTGATTCTGCCATTCATGACATAAACAGCTAAATACGATTTCCAATAAAATTCTTGGGAATAATAACGAAAAATAAATATTAGCTATGTTAATAAAAAAATACTTAAGTATAATTATTTCAAAATGTATATTGATTATGCAATATAAAAAGACTGTTGGAATTTTATCAATTTTGAAAAATTTTGTTATTTTCCGGTGTATTTCTAGAAAGAACAAAAAAATTTAATAGAATCAAAAAAAAAAAGTTAAATATTTATATTAGTTTGGATACCAGAACAGTTTTTATAAAAATTTCGATAAATTTTTGATCAACTGCGTCAACAGCGTTCAAATACTCATAACTTTGTCAAAAAGATGTGTTCACTAAATCAGTGAAATACGTGTCGCCTAAAATCCTTCGAAAAACAACATATTTCGTCCGGAAATTATTATGTGACTTCACGGTTCAAAAATTCAGGAAATTTCAACCACTTTTCATGTACATTGAACTTTCACTTTTCATTGAACATTCACTTATTATGATTGAAAATTCATTTACGGTGTGGTTTGAAATTTCACGTACTATGGTTGAAAATGCATTTAGTTTCTGATGAAAATTAATTAATTTCATTTATAAATTCATTCATTTTGTTTTCATGAACTTTTCTTTAATTTCATTTTCTTTCATTTACTTACCAAAATTCATTTACTTTTCATTGAAAATTTATTCAGTTACGGTAATTAAATAAAGCTTCAAGTACAGTAAAATGAAGTTCTTTCTAACATTATTGAGCATGCAACATTGAGCTTGCCGGATTCCATATGAATTCGCCAATCGCAATATTTATTAAATAAAAAATTGTCATATTACTACACTTCAGATTTGAAACTTGTTTTGAAACATCAGTAGTTGGAAAATGATTAATTAGATAAAGTATATAGAAAATCCCAAGGTATCATTTTAATCTGCAGCAAAATGAGAAATTGAAAAACAAACGACTGTGACAACAGAATAAATGATCCACTTCAAATCAAAATATTGCTGCAGATTAAAATAATATCCCACGATTTACTGTGTACGTATGGTTAATAGTTAATTATTTATTAACTATTGATGTTCCAAAAAAAGGTTTAAAAATGAAGTGCAGTAACAAATGTGAAATTTTTTTATCTAATCGATATTGCGATACAATTTTTTTTAAATTTATCACAACATTTGCATATCTGTTGTCACTATGCAAAGAATAGTATAGCTGCCATTTAGGTGCACGTGATGCACTGTTGTTTAGGTTGTTACAAGTTTCCAGAACAACATTTCGATTCTCCAACGCAGCAGTGTATTCTGTGACACTTGGTACGTGTTTGCTTATACGAGAAAACCCACTTCGTGGGTGTGAAACCTCGTTAGCGTTTGTACACATAGCACCTTCGAATATATAACGGATCGTTCGGTTCCGATTTAGGGATCTTCCTTAGGAAGCCAAGCAAAACCTTCCGTCTCATGTGCCACTTGGAAGAAGCACTGTGTAAGTAGGTGAGTGCCCTATAGAAAAATATCTTATATTTATACTGAAAAAGACAATTTTTCTGTTATTTTTATTCTGAAATTCGTTTTTTATATAACGTAATAAATTTCTCTAAATTACACAAAGAAGGGGAAATTTTATACAGTTTCTGAAAATTTCAAATGTTGAAGAATTTAAATTCTGATGTACATATTTTAAGTACCGCACTTTAAATACAAAAATTAAAATGTATATTAAGTGCGACACAGAGTAGGAGCTCCTTTTGACAATAAATTTTTTAATTAGCTTGCATATATTTAAATTCACTTTAAAGTGGTACCATACCGTCAACAACTGTACTTTACTTTACTTCAGCTATTTATGAGGCACGAATAGCATTATAGATCATAAATTATGTAGTATTTCACTTCAAACTCAAACTGAAAGAACTACGTTCTTTAATGGAAGCCATGAGTGTTGAAGATTATTCCATGCAGAATTTCACATAAAATTGAAATGTCTAGAGCTGTGATAAAAGCTTTCAAGCAGAAAAGGATTCAAATGTTCTATTTTTCTCTTAACATTTCATAGATTTTTTATGAAAGTTTAAGAAAAGAATGTGTTTGCGATAATTTTATTATACTATTAAAACCCATCGACTGTTCTATTTTTCTCTTAACCTTGCATGGATTTTTGATGAAAGTTTAAAGGAAGAATGTCTCTGGGATAATTTTACTATACTGTTAAAAACCTTTTTACATTTCTTCTTCAGTTTCCTTTTTCAAAATACTCTTCACCTCTCGATATTCAACTCACTCTTGATTATTTATAATTATTATTTTTTTAAAATTTTATACGTTTTACTTCCCCATAGAGAAAGCTTTGCAATGGTTATATTTGCGAAGGGCTTGTTTTTACCAAAAATATCTCAAATCAGACATAAGCATTCAAAAAAATATTCATTAGATTTTTTTCTAGCATTTTTTTAATACTTGAAATATCGGTTTTTACGATTAAAACTTTTCTCCTTATCGTAATTCAAAGTTGTTGTACAAGAAAAAAGATTCCTCGAATCGAAAGGAATCGTTTGACCAATAATATGAATAAATTTTATTGAGGATTTAGAATATTTTGATCACTCATATTATTTATAATATTGAAAAAAAACTAAAATTGTCAATTCTCTTAAAATAATTTTTTACAATTTTAATTTTTCGATATTCAACCATGAAAAGGAAAGTTTCCTTAACTCGAAACTAAGGAAATTTTGATTATTTATAATATTGTAAAAAATTGAAATTTACTATTCTATTAAAATAATTTTTAAAATTTTTATTTTTCGATGTTTTCCCATGAAAAGAAAAGATTGCTTGACTCGAAAGTCGTTCATTTATAATATTGGAAAAAAATGGAAATTTACTATTCTATTAAAATAAGTTTTACAATTTTTATTTTTCGATGTTCAACCATGAAAAGAAAAGATTCCTTGAATCGAAGCTTGTTCATTTATAATATTGGAAAAAATGGAAATTTACTATTCTATTAAAATAATGTTTAGAACTTTAATTTTTCGATGTTCAACCATGAAAAAAAAGATTCCTTGACTCGGAACTCGGAAAATTTTGTTCATTTATAATATTGGAAAAAAATTTACTATTTTATTAAAATAATTTTTACAATTTTAATTTTTCGATGTTTAACCACGAAAAGAAAAGATTCCTTGACTCGAAACTTAGAAAATTTTGATCATTTATATTATTGGAAAAAATGGAAATTTACTATTCTATTAAAATAAGTTTAAAAATTTTTATTTTTCGATGTTCAACCATGAAAAGAAAAGATTCATTGACTCGAAACTCGTTCATTTATAATATTAGAAAAAAATGGAAATTTACTATTCTATTGAAATAATTTTTACAATTTTAATTTTTCGATGTTCAACCATGAAAAGAAAAGATTCCTTGACTTAAAACTCAGAAAATTTTGATGATTTATGTTTGGAAAAATGGAAATTTCCTTTTCTATTAAAATAATTTTTACAATTTTAATTTTTCGATGTTCAACCCTGAAAAGAAAAGATTCCTTGACTCGAAAGTCAGAAAATTTTGATCATTTATATTAATGACAAAAAGTGGAAATTTACTATTCTATTAAAATAATTTTTTCAATTTTAATTGCTCGATGTTCAACCATGAAAAGAAAATATTCTTTGACTAAAAACTCGTTCATTTATAATATTGGAAAAAATGGAAATTTACTATTCTATTAAAATATTTCTCACAATTTTAATTTTTCGATGTTCAGCAATAAAAAGAAAAGATTCCTTGACTCGAAACTCAGAAAATTTTGATCATTTATAATATTGGAGAAAATTGAAATTTACTATTCTATTAAAATAATTTTTATAATTTTAATTTTTAGATGTTCAACCATGAAAAAAACGATTACTTGACTCGAAATTTAGAAAATTTTGATCATTTATAACATTGGAAAAATGCAAATTTACTATTCTATTCAAATAATTTTTACAATTTTAATTTCTCAAAGTTCAACTCTAAAAAGAAATGATTCCTTGACTGGAAAGAAATCGATTGATCTATAACACTACTATATTTTGTTCAAGATTAAGAAAATTTTAATCATTTATAATGTTGAAGAAATTAAGATTTACAATTTCATTAAAATAATTAATGCTTCTTCTATGAGAAAGCATATTATCTATTTGATGATTCATCACGATATTTGATAATTCATCATAATGGTGCTTATGATGTGAGCACCAAAAAATATAGACAACAAGAAAACACCTGAGATCGAATTAATAGCCATTTATTTAAATAGTAGAAGGGTGAAAAGACGTAATTCTAATTTAAAAAATGAGATTATCAGCTTCAAAAATTTTATACACATTCTAACAAAAATATTTTTCAAATGCAATACTGAATTTTTATGGTATTTCATAGGTATTTATACTCCACTTAATACAGTTTAGTTTTTCATTTACAAAATAACAATTTACTTGAAATTGTATCTAATTATGATTTTAATTTCAACCTTTTTGTGACAAGTAAGACAGTATTGTAGCCGGCCAAAATTTGACTTCTTTTTTTTTTATTGTTAAAAAGAAGGATTACAACGTTTTGAAATTCTTGGAATTTGAAAAAGACTTTGAACGTTTCATAATTTTAGTTTAAATATTAGTATTCTGTACAATTAAAAATATGAAATAGTTAAAAATATTCTACTTTCGGGCGAAAAAATGATCGTAATGACCAAAGCATTGCCTTATAGATCTGAGTGGATACAATGTCGAGGGTTCGAGTCCCCTTTCCCATGGAATTATATTTTTGTTTTCATATTTCGTTTGCTTATATTGATTGTTTTAAAAGTCTGCAAGACAAAAAGAAAAAAATAGTTTTTAGTAAAAATTTTCTAACGCAAAGAAAAATTTTAATCCATTGATTCTTTCAATATAAAAAAACTTTTTTCGAACGTTCCGATTTTTTTTAAAGAGAGGAGGAGGTCGTACAATTTAAGAGGATCAACGTGTGCCGAATGTGATCGACAAATCATTTTTTACCATTTTTCGTTGCTGACCTCGTTTTACGTTGCAAACGAATCCATCGGATGAAACAAGCCGGTTTACGTTTACGCTCGTGACACAATTGTTACCATAATTGGAATCAAATGTAACGTATATCATCGATCTCTATCGAAAATTTTTTATATCTCTATTGAATTTCAAGACCTGAAATTTTATATTTCTCGGTTTTATATAAAAATATTGCAAACAACGGTTTACAGAAAATTAAAGACATTTCGATTGATTGTCTTTGTCGATATTTGATTTGAAAATTTTGATTTTCTAGTGTGAGAAAAAGGCACAAATGGGCAGTGATAAAACAATCTTTTGGCAGAGTTTGTGCTTCTGATGTTCTCTGTAAATGCGGCACGTCGGACACAACGAGCCACAGTGATTGGACGTTCTGGAGAAAATGAGACCATGGCCAGAAATGAACAAAG
Source organism: Euceroptres primus (assembly GCA_037177015.1). Lineage (NCBI taxonomy): Eukaryota > Metazoa > Arthropoda > Insecta > Hymenoptera > Figitidae > Euceroptres > Euceroptres primus. The sequence continues at coordinate 9,193 of JBAGKK010407723.1, forward strand.
GACAAAAAGAATAGGAAAGAATGGTTCCTTTTTGCGTGGACTTGCTGCTGCTAAATTGAATTTACTGGGATTGATGAAACATGAGTGAGCAGGTCTGAAGAAAGAAGCAAATAATAAGTATATATGACGTTTTTAGATATGAAAGATAATTTCCCAGTCTTTTTAAAAAGAATTTTAAGAAAAATGTGACTTTACAGACCTCAGGATAATATATTTAATTGTACTTTCAATAATTGCAATAATGCAATATTATTGATGGTATTGTTTACAAAGGAAAAGATTATTTCTCATTAAAAAAATTTCAAACATACGAACATTATTTATTTAAAAAATTTTATTTTTGACCGAACTTTTTTTCGTATCGCTTCTTACCAAATTTTTAAAATTGGTACGATTTCAATGAATGATTTTTTATTATTTTCCCAGGAAAAGGATTCTTTGTAACATGACCTCACCCAAATATTAAAAATAAATAAATTAAAATGAAATATAGTTATGTGATTATAAAATTTTTTGTTTGAAAAATTATTTTACGCCAGCCATATATTTTATTATGTCAGCCATTAAAAAATTTATTTTTGGACGATTTTATTTCAAATCGGGCAGGCTGTGCATGTTTTAAGTCACAGAATTGGTTCCGGTTGAAATACGTTGTTTCTCAAAGGATTTTAGACGACACGTATTTGACCGATTTGATGATCCAATTTTTTTATTCTGATAGACCTTTTCGATCTCTTTCGAAATTCGTCGAAAAATAAAAAAATTGTCAAAATTGAAAGAATGGCGGCGGTTTTTGTGAAAATTTTGCCACTCAATTTTCTCAAAAACCCTGGCGCTTTTATGTTTCTTAATTCGCATTCTTTGTAAAAGTAAGACTAGATCCAGAAAAGTCAAAGGATAAAAGTTATGCGCCTTAAAAGCTGAGCATTAGGGTGGTCCAATTTTTATTTCGAATTTTCATGCTCTCACCCTCCAAACTTTTTCGGATTCACAAAAAATAAATGCGTTTTTAAAAAATTATATTCAGAGGTTTCACAAGCCCCATGAAGTTTAACACGTATTTCCCATAAGAAAAAAAGACGTTTTTGTAAATATTATTCAGAATCGTCAATATTAGGTGAATCGAGTTGAAACTCAATATTTCTCTTCACAATTAGTGATAGAATACGAATCCAAAATTACTTTTTAAATATCACCCCCACAAGTCTGTTTTATAGGGTCCCAAAAAAACCCCATAAGCGAAAAAATTGTGTTTTGCGAGTTTTGGCGCTAATTATTACTTTTTGCGGTTTTTTTAGTACAGATTGTTTCTATTACATAAAATATCACTTTCTATTGATAACGAGATGTTTACATAAATTATTTAAACAATTAATTATTAATTATCACAATATTCTCTTAGAATAATGCTAGAAAGTGGCGATTTAAAAAAAAGTTTCACCTTTCCACTCTTCAGTTAGAACGAGGCAAGAATTAATAAAAGTTAACAGAAATAATTGTTTAAACAATTTATCATTATTTTTAATAATATTATCTATGAATAAAGTTAGAAAGTTGCAGATTTCTCTGAAACTTTAAACTTTTTGTTCACTTTTCACTTAGTGAGGTAATAATTAATGCAAGTTAACAAAAATAATTGAATGAATAAATTATTATTATTTATAACTATCTTCTCTCATAGTAATTCTAAATAGTTGAGGTTTTTACTGAAATTTTCAACTTTTTGTCCACTTTTCAGGTAGTGAGGTAGTAATTAATGCAAGTTAACAAACATTTTTATTTAAATAATTTTATAACAATTTATTATTATTTATACAATATTCTCTTAGAATAATGCTAGAGAGTTGCGGTTTTTTATCAAATTTTCCACTTTTTGTCCACTTTTCAATTAGAGACAGGTAATGATTAATTGTTAACAAACAATTATTATTATTCTCTTAGAATAATGCTAGAGAGTTGCGGTTTTTTATGAAATTTTCCACTTTTTGTCCACTTTTCAATTAGAGACAGGTAATGATTAATTGTTAACAAACATTATTGCTTGAATAATTTATTATTATTTTTAATAATATTCTCTTTGGATAATGCTAGAAAGTTACGCTTTTTTCTGAAATCTTCAGTTTTTCTTTGACTTTTTTATTATGAACAAATAATAAATGAACATCAGCAAGTATCATTCTTTAAACAGTATTATATTTTTTTAAAGTGAAGTATTTTTACTTTTTTGCAAATATTTTAAAAATATTAATTTAAACAGAAAAACTATCTTATAGTAGAGATAAAATCAAAGGATGGAATACATAGGAGTAGGTGGCAGGAGTGGGTCTGTAAAAAACTTGTAACAATTTTGTTTTAAATTACAACGCGAAGTTTATTGCAAAGTGTAATAATAATAAATTGTTTGAACAATTCTTTTTGTTAACTTGCATTAATTATTACCCCACTAAGTGAAAAGTGGACAAGAAGTTAAAAACTTCAGAAAAAACCGCAACTATCTAGCATTACTATAGGAGAATATAGTTATAAATAATAATAAATTGTTTAAACAATTATTTCTGTAAATTTTAATTGACTATTGCCACGCTCTAACTGAAAAGTTGAAAAATGTTGAAAAATTCGAAAAAAAATCTCGACTTTCTAACTCTATTCTAAGAAAAAATTGCTATAAACAATAATAGATTGGTATAACAATTTATGTAAACATTTAAATATCAGTAGAAAGTAATATTTTATGTATTAGAATCATATTGTACTAAAAAAAACCGCAAAAAAATCATAATTAGCACCAAAAGCTCGCAAAACACAATTTTTCATTTATGGGGTGTTTTTGGGACCCTATAAAACAGGCTTATGGGGGTATTTAAGAAGTAACTTTTGATTATTATTCTATGGCTAATTGTGAAGAGAAATGTTGAGTTTTAACTCAATTCACCTAATATTGACGATTCCGAATAAAATTTACAAAAACGTCTGTAAATATCATTTTTTTTAAACGTATTAATTTTTTTGTGGATTCGAACAAATTTGGGGGGTTAGAACATAAAAATTCAAAAAAAAACATTCCAATGCATTTTTGAAACACCCTATTGAGCATGCATTGCCTGACTGATTGGAAATAAATTCGGCCTTTTAAAAATTGGATGAGGTCCAGTTGTAGAGAATATTTTTACCGAAAATGAACTTTTCCCGTTTAAAGAATTCCATCAATAATAATATTGCAACTCTTGAAAGTATAATTAAATATGTTTTCACGACACTTGGTTTTTCGTATCTATAATACCTTAATGACTAAATTTCTGAATTCCATATTATTACCACGTCATAAACACCGTGATGTTATCAGCCCCCACGTTCGCAAATGTTTTTCAAAAAACCTCGGACAAAAATTAGAAAGCACTGGGGAATGAGGAGGGAAAAATTATTCTTGATGCGTGGAAGCATGTAATGCTGCGACTGTAATAAATTAACCGTCAAAAATTTAATTGCAATTTTCTAACGCCGCCGCTCTAACCAAGGCTTGCTGGTTACGACGCCATCCGATGTCTGGTGTGGCACCGTGGTGCTTTAAGATTTACGACAATATTATCGCTTATTAGTAGAATCTCGCGGCGAAACTACTGTCCGCTCGTGGGCTCGTAAATCAAAGCTGATTGGCTAGAATTTTTTTACTCGTCGTAAATTAAATTAGCGACCTGCTCTGATATCGAGCTTTCCAAGCAGGTGGGGGATCAATAAGGCGGAGACGGGTTAGAGGAAGCGGAAGTGGGCCGCTTGAAATTGCTCTCCGTGTCTCATGCTTTTTCCCTTGTCCCGTGTTAATTATCGAATATACGTTGTATATGTCTGTAAGTTCGTTTTGCTGCCCCTACGATAACTTGTATACTCTCTGTCTCTAACATTTTTATCTATTTACTTTATTTTCAACATTTTGCCATTTTATTTGCCGTTTATGTTCAATCCAGCCCTACAACTTTTTGCAACCTTGTAACCATGATTACACCCATTCACTTTAATTCCAAATTTATTTATTTATTCAATAGGATTCACTTTTAAAAATGTTCGAAAATTTTCGGAATTTTTAAGTCACGAAAGTTGCAGAAGTTTTTATTAAATTTAAAATGCTTTTCAGAAACCGTAGGTATCTGAAAATTACCAAAATCTAACTGAATTTTTATAAATACATCTTAAATTTTATGAAAACTAAATTTTCATTTCTGGGTCTCAAATTTATGAAAAATTAACTAAATTTTCAATTACATGTACCTGCATAAAGCTTCAGTTACCTGAACGTAATTTTTTTACAGTTTCAGAATTTTAAGTTACACGTTTTAAAAAAAGTTACAAAAAAGTATGTTTCTTATTAATAAAGGTTTGGCTTGAAGAAAGTCGATACAGACGACTGAAAAGTTGCCATTATTTTAAAAGAATATTTAGTTTGAGATTATTATTTATGACCTAAATTATTAGAAGATTGATATATCGGATTAAAGTTACAATTTTCGGAATTTTCAGTTAAAAGCATCGTAAAATTACGTTATTTTAACGGAATACTCAATTACTTCTAACGGAATTTTTAAACCTTTATCTATTTTCGTAAATATTTTTCAGTTATAATTTAAGAAATTGTACCTGAAACAGTGACGCTAACTACATAAAGTTTCAATCTGATGTCTCTGAAAATTACCAAGGAAATTTTTAACAGTGTCCGCATTTAGTGCAAAATTTATTATTAACGAGTACGTTTTTTTATTGGAATCCCATCAACCGAAATATTTAATTAAATTAAGAATTAATGTATTGAAAATAAAATTGGATTAATTGGAAATATGTCAAGAAATTTTTCGTGCTTTAATTATATATGTGTACTCGTTCAGAATATTTTATACTCACGAGAACATTGCGTGAAAGAATTAACGGGACTCACCTGCAATAAAAGAGAAACATTTTTCTGTTAATCATTCAAATATAGATATGTGCATTGAGTGCATATTTTTTAGTGCCTTCATTTGAAAATAAAGTTTCGAGCTACAATTTTATATCGAATTTATATGTTTTTAGAACTCATCTTTAATAATTCCAAATAAATTTCATCTTTTAATATTTTTCTACAAATTATTAACATAGCCTTAAATCAAGAAATTTTTCCGATGCCAAAAACGTCCGAGAATAAGAAAAGAAAGTGTATGAATCAGTAATGATAACTCTTGAAATAACAAGTTTTAAGAATCTTAAGACTTTAAAATGAATTAAATATAATACCGTTATACTTAATCTTTTGACATCATTCTGGAAAAATAAACTTTGCTTTATCTTTTCGGTTGAAGAGAATGTGTGAAGGAAAACGAACTCTAAAAAAAGACATTTTCAGTATTCCTTTCTCTACTGATTCTTTATTCTAAATTATTCAAATATAGATATGTGTATTTAATGCATATTTTTTAGTGTTTTAATTTGAAAATAAAGTTTCGAGTTACAATTTTATACCGAATTTATATGTTTTTAGAACTCATTTTTATTAAATCCAAATAAATTTCATCTTTTAATATTTTTCTACAAATTATTAACATAGCCTTAAATCAAAAAAATTTTCCGATGACAAAAACGTCCGAGAATAAGAAAAGAAAGTGTATGAATCAGTAATGATAACTCTTGAAATAACAAGTTTTAAGAATCTTAAGACTTTAAGATGAATTAAATATAACACCGTTATACTTAATCTTTTGACATCATTCTGGAAAAATAAACTTTGCTTTATCTTTTCGGTTGAAGACAATGTGTGAAGGAAAAGTAACTCTAAAATAGACATTTTTAGTATTCTTTTCTCTACTTTTCTCTGAGTATTCTCTTCTCTCTAAATTTCAAAAAGCATATAAAGGTTTATGTGTAGTAAGAAACATCCCGAAAAAGAACGAGAGATTGGGTTTCTTTTTTTTAAATTTGTAGTAAGACAAAAACTTATAAATAACTTTAATATACAAAAAAAGGTTTCGTAAAAAAACCTAGATACCTTTATTGAACGAATCAAACGCGAAATATTTTAACAGTCAACTTCTGCCTTAAATATGCATATCGAGAATATTGTCTAGACCAATATGTTTTTGCCACACATGAATTTTCCTCAGTGTATAATGCATGGTCTGTTTTTGCTTTCAGATAGAGTTGATTGGGAAAAGCTGCCAGTTGGTTTGCCAAGCTGTAGAGCCGAGTTCGATCCCCTTATTGAGGTTTTGTTTCACTATTTTAATGTAGCGTCTACGAAACAACAGAAATATGTCCCTCTGACAAGAGACTCGAATTTTTAAAAACTTCTTTAAGGGACACTAATATTTTCAGCCAATTTTTAGTAAATTTTCGCAATAAATTCACAATATCGCAATATATCACAATATCGCAATATCGACAATAATTGTGTCAAAATAAAAAGTCAAATCAGAAATAAATTTAACTTTGCTAAAAACCTATTTCAGAATTTTTCTATTGGTTTCTAATATGATTTACATATTATTTCTCTCCCTGCCATTTTCTATCATAAAAATGTGTATGAATGTAGAAATATGAATATCCAAAATCATGCTCTCTTTCTCAGTCACTTTTTTTCTCTCTTTCTTCTCATTTTACTGGCTCACATGAAACTAAAAGTGGATGCATGACTGTGTGCAAAGAAGTCTTATGTAGCCAAGTTTGAAAAGCCTCATTACGGCTACTCTGCTAGAAACAAAAGGAATCACATTTGGTAGAAAATAGCAGAAATTCTCTGAGGCGTAGTAGATACGCTATGAGGTAATAATGTAACCTCGATAAGACCACGAATGAGTGATAAAAGCAAGAGGATATGGAAACGACACAAGGATAAGGACAAAAAAAGCCTCCGTCCTGTTATATGTAGCAGCTATGCGAAAAATTTACCGTCTACTTGAACAGATTACTTTCGCCCACAATATATGCCACGAAGGGGTTTATGGAAAAAATTATAATCGAAATATGCACTAATGCAATATGTATATATATAATATCTATGAGTTATATAAATAATTTATGTAAAATGATCAATTTTGCAAATAATAATTACTTTTAAATACACAATGATGATTGCAATTATTACCTAATTTTCTTTTGCTTCCTTATTCCATAAATTCAAGGGGAGATCGGCCTTAAGTGCCATTCTTGAAATTTTTCAGATGAGACAAAAAACATTCTTAAAAATAGAGTTTTTAATTTAAATAAAAAGCGAGAGAAAACTGTCGAAGAATTTTAATACTGAGTCGAAACAAAAAATTTTTTTTTGTAAATGAGTTTAAAGGGGAGACTGATAACAAGTTTCTCAGTAGTATTGCGTTGTGATGTTGACGTTCGTTTTCGTGCTTCGTTACCAGTTAAGTGTGTTTGAATTTCAGTGCTTCAATGTGAGAAAAGACTGTTAGGGGACTTGCAATAATCAGATCAATCTACTCAGGCACGCACAAGCTTAAAGGTTGATCGGAAAACAGGATAAAGCACTTAAAAATAATTTATGCATTCAGAAAAATACAATTAATATAAGTGTTCACCATTTTAAAATTAATAAATTTTTGTCAAAAAAATCTCAGTAAAGTACTTAATACTTGTATCAAAACACAATTTAGTAAAATTTCAAAATTTCAAACGATTGCATTTAGAAATTATAAATGGACAAGCAGTATCAGAGACAGATTTCGGTCAGATAACTCTTCTAAAGAACAAAAATGTTGTCGAAATAACTTGAAGACCGAAAAAAATGTATAAGACATAATTAAATATAGTATTAATTTAAAATCAGTAGCATAAAGCAATTTTGGTCAGTCAAGCAGTATTAGAGGCCTTTTTTGGTACATCCACTCTTTTAAAGGACAAATATTATTTAAAAATAATTTTCAGGTCGAAAAATATGTATAAAATATAAATAAATATAAAGTTCTCTAATAATCAGTAGTACAAATCTATTTTGATCATACAATTCCCCCAAAAGACAGCTACTAACAAACAAACATGAATCCTAAAAAGCTTTAAGCCCCAAAAAATATATAAAATATGAATAAATATGAAATTAATTTAAAATCAGTGGTATGAACCAATTTTGGTCAGAGAAGCAGTATTAGAGGCCATTTTTGGTTCAACAACTCTTCTAAAGAACAAAAATGATTCCAAAATAACTTTAAGGCCAAAAAATGTGTATAAAATATAAATAAATCTCAAACTTATTAAAAATGAATAGTATAAATCAATTTTGGTTAGAAAAATTTTCTAAAGTAGGTAATAATTGACACAAGAAAATACAGTATATAAAGTAAGTAGATTAGCCAATAGCTGGTCGGATATTCAATAGTATAACCCGGTTTCCGTCAGACAATTCCCCTAAAGGGAGCTTCTAAATCTGTAGTATAAATCAGTTTTGGTCAGACAAGTCTTCTAAAATAGACAATAATTGACAAACAAAAGAGATTATTTAAAGTAAATAGTTTAGATAATTTTTGGTTAGGTATTTAGTAGTATAAAAAATTTCTGTCAGGCAATTACAATAAAGGGAGCTTCTAAAGTATAAAAATGATTTCGAAATAACTTTGAGGCCGAAAAAAGTGTAAATAATGAATATATATAAAATTAATTAAAAATCAATAGGGTAAACCAATTTCGATCAGATAAACAGTATTAAAGGCACTTTTTGTTCCGACAACTCTTCTAAAGAACAAAAAGAATTCCAAAAGGACTTTGAGGCTGCAAAAATGTATAAATAACAATTAAATACGAAATTAATGGGAAATCAGTAGTATAAACCAATTGTGATCAGACAAGCAGTATAAGCGGCACTTTTTGGACAGACAACTCTTTTAAAGTAGGTTTTTCTAATAGAAAAATCATTTTCAAATAAGAGGGAACTTGCATTGAACAGAAATTATTCTAGAATAGTAAAGAAGTGGGAAAAGATCACAACATTTTTAATAT
>JBAGKK010407826.1:0-18149 GCA_037177015.1 Euceroptres primus
AGGTGAATCGAGTTGAAACTCAACATTTCTCTTCACAATTAGCCATAGAATACGAATCAAAAATTACTTTTTAAATACCACCCCCACAAGTTTATTTTATAGGATCCCAAAAAAATCCCATAAGTGAAAAATTTTAATTTGCGAGTTTTTGGTGCTAATTATTATTTTTTGCGTTTTTTTTTAGAACAAATTGTTTCTAATACATAAAATATCACTTTCTAATGATAACTAAATGTTTACATAAATTGTTTAAACAATTTATTAATGTTTATAGCAATTTTCTTTTAGAATAAACAATACAGTTAGAAAGTCGCGGTTTTTTTCGAATTTTTCAACATTTTTTCAACTTTTTAGTTGGAGCGAGGCAATAATCAATTTAAGTTAACAGAAATAATTGCTTAAGCAATTTATTATTATTTATAACAATATTCTCTTAGAATAATGCTAGAAAGTTGCGGTTTTTTCTAAAATTTTCCACTTTTTGTTCACTTTTCAATTAGAGAGAGGTAATGATTAATTCAAGTTAACAAAAATAATTGTTTAATCATATCATTATTGTTTATAACTATGTATCATCTCCTATATTATATTTATTATTATTTATCTCAGAATAATGCTAGAAAGTTGCTGTTTTTTCCACTTTTCACTTAGCAAGCTAATAATTCATGCAATTCAACGCACATAATTGTTTAAACAATTTATTATTATTTATACTAATATTCTCTTAGAATAATGCTAGTAAGTTACGGTTTTTTCCAAAATCTCCTACCTTTTGTCCACTTTTCAATTAGAGTGAGGTAATAATTGTTTCAAGTTGAAAAACATAATTGTTTAAACAATTTATTATTATTTTTAATAATATTCTCTTTGCATAATACTAGACAGTTGCGGTTTTTTCTGAAATATTCAACTTTTCTTCTTACTTTTCGCTTAGACTGAGTTAATAATTAATGCAATCTAACAAAAATAATTATTTAAACAAATTATTATTATTTATAACTACCTTCTCCTATAGTAATGCTAGAAAATTTCAGTTTTTTCTGAAATATTCAAATATATGTCCACTTTTCTCTTAGTGAAGTAATAATTAATGCAAGTTAACAAGTATAATTATTTGCACAAATGATTATTGTTTATAACTATCCTCTCTTAGAGTAATGCTAGAAAGTTGCGATTTTTTCTGAAATTTTCAGTTTTGCTTTGACTTTTTTATTATGAACAAATAATAAATGAACAACAAGACCGAATCCATTTCAAATCAGGCAGGCAGTGCAACTTCAAATTACAGAAACGGTCGTTTATGAAATATGTTGTTTTTCAACGGAAATAAGAAGATACGTATTTTACGGTTTTGAGAAAAAATACATTTTCACGAAAGTTATGAGTATTAGAATTTTAAGCTTCTTTTTTAAAAAAACGCAACATTTTTAAAAAAAACTTTTATAACTTTAGTCTTGATGAAGATATTAGAGTTTTCTTTCCTAGTTATGGTGAGGTTTATTGGCCTCTTTCAAAATCCGCCAGAAAATTTAAAAAATATTGAAAATTGGCAAAATGGCGACGGATTTTCTGAAAAAATTGAAAGACGATTTTTTCAAAAACCCCACCCTTTTTTTGCCCAGATTTTTTTGCTAATTTGTCACTCATATTATGAAGAAAATAGATAAGTTTCATTTGGGCTAAACTACTTTTGTAACGGAGAATTTTTAAAAATAAAATCGAATTTTTCTCACAACTGACGGCACATTCGAAAAAATATCAAGGAGAAAGTTTGATGCGTTAAAAAAGTTCTACGCAAAAGACCTCTTACTCTTTTATGATATCTTGCACCGTTTGTGAGAAAAAATCGAAAATTTGATTCTGTAAAAAAAAGAAATTGTGCTCGACTCAAAAATGATTTGGCCATCATAAAAATCGCCAGATGGTTTCCTTTTGTAAACATAAATTTTTGAAAAATGTTTAGAAAAATTAAAAAGATGGGTTCTTCAATATAATCGATCTTATTTTTTTAATTGAATTCTGGAAACATAAAATGGTGATTTCATCGAAAAACCCATCTTTTTAATTTTTAAAAACATTTTGAAAAAATTTATGTTTACAAAAGGAAACCAGCCAGAGAGTTTTATGTTAGCCAACTTTTTTTGAGTCCAGGACAATTTATTTTTTTACAAAATCACATTTTCGAATTTTTCTCACAAACGATACAAGATATCATAAACGAGTAAGAGGTCTTTTGCGTAGAACTTTTTTAAAGTATCAAACTTTTTTGTTGATATTTTTTCGTATGTACCGTCAGTTGTGAGAAAAATTCGAAAATTCGATTTCATTTTAAAAAATTCTCCTATTTACAATAGTAGTTTAGCCCACATGAAACTTATCTATTTTCTTTGTCATAGGAGTACCAATTTAGCAAAAAAATTTGGGCAAAAACAAAGTGGAGTTTTTGAGCAAATCGTCTTTTAATTTTTTCAGAAAAGCCGTCGATATTTTACGAATTTTTAATATTTTTTAAATTTTCTTGCGGATTTTGAAAGAGGTCAATAAACCTCACTATAATCAGGAAAGAAAACTCAAATATCTTAATTGAGGCTAAAGTTATAAAAGTTTAAAGAAAAATGTTGTGTTTTTTTTAAGAAGAAGCTTAAAATTCAAATACTCATAACTTCGTGAAAATGTGAAAATTCGATTTCATTCAAAAAAATTCTCCTGTTTACAAAAGTAGTTTAGTCCGCATGAAACTTACCTATTTTCTTCATCACATGAGTACCAATTTAGCAAAAAAATTTGGGCAAAAAACAAGGTGAAGTTTTTGAGAAAATCGTTTTCTAATTTTTTTTTAAATCATCGCCATTTTGTTAATTTTCAATATTTTTAAATTTTCTGGCGTATTTTGAAAGAGACCAATAAACCTCGCCATAATCAAGAAAGAAAACTCAAATATCTTAATTGAAGCTAAAGTTATAAAAGTTTAAAGAAAAATGTTGTGTTTTTTTTTTTAAAAGAAGCTTAAAATTCAAATACTCATAACTTCGTGAAAATGTATTTTTTCTTAAACGCTAAAATACTTGTCTTCTTATTTCCTTTAAAAAGCAACATATTTTATAGACGACCGATTCTGTGGCTTGAAGTTGCACTGCCTGTCTGATTTAAAATGGATTCGGTCTAAACAAGAATCATTTTTTAAATAGTATTCTATTTTTTCAAAGTGAAGTATTTTTACTCGTTGGCAAATGCTTTAAAAATATTAATTTAAAAAAAAGACTACCTTACAGTAGAGATAAAAACAAAGGATGGAATAAATAGGAGTAGGTGTAGTATGTTTGTTAACTTGCATCAATTATTACCTCACTAAGTGAAAAGCGTACAAAAAGTTAAAAATTTCAGAAAAAAACGCAACTATCTAGCATTAATATAGAAGAAGATAGTTATAAGCAATAATAATATCTTTAAACAATTATGTTTGCTAAATTACTTTAATTATTACCTCACTCTAAGTGAAAAGTGGACAAAAAGTTGAAAATTTCAGAAAAAATCGCAACTTTCTAGCATTATTCAAGGAGAGTATTATTAAAAATAATAACTTGTTTAAAAATTATGTTTGTTAACTTGAATTAATTATTAATTATTATTCTATGGCTAATTATGAAGAGAAGTGTTGAGTTTCAACTTGATTCACCTAATATTGACGATTCTGAATCGAAATTTACAAAAACGTCCTTTTTTCTTATGGAAAATACGTGTTAAATTTCATGTGACTTACGGAACCTCTAAAAGTCAATTTTTTTACAGCGCATTTATTTTTTTGTGGATTCGAACAAATTTAGGGGTGAGAGAATGAAAATTCGAAAAAAAATTTCCAATGCATTTTTGAACCACCCAGTATTCAATTACTTGATAACATTTTTCGTATATTCAATAATCAACATGTATATACAACATTCAACATGTACATTTAATATTCAACATGTATTATTTAATATTCAGTATGTATTATTCAATATTCAACATATTTTTATTAAAAACTAACGTTTTGACGTCCATTTGCATGGAATCTTTGGATTGTCGGGCGATCTGGCTTAATCTTACCATTAGATAAAGAAAAACTCTTCAACAGTTTTTTGAATAATCCAAATAATCGCCTCGGCTATTCGTTCGGTTTGCATATAGGAAATGTGGCTTCATTAAAACTTTGTGAGCCCGTTACGGCAGATAACCGCGAAACCTATATCTACATGTTATGTGGATGCGTTTATTAGTGTGCGTTATACGCGAATATACGTGCACGACATATGCTCGTGCCACCCAGAGGGAAATCGATACTCTGCACTCTGGCCGGAAATCGATTAGAGTCTACCTTGTAAATATTCGTGCCTCAGTTTACCTTCATCTGATGCGCGTGTGAGTTTATATTCCAATGAAGAGAATTGCTACACCACTTCACGCATTTATGTATTCAATACATTTTTTTCGATTTATCATTACTTTTCAATACGTAAAAGTTTTTCGGCAACTCTGAAATTGAAAGAATAAATCACTTAAGTGGATTCAAATTTGGTTATTTTGAACTCGATTTTGAAGCTTCGCATTATTTTAACCAAATTATGAGTTTATCAGAATTCACATAGAATTTATCAACTAAATGCTTTCAAGCTAAAAGCATTCCAGTAAATTAAGATCAATTTTATGGGATGTTCGAGGTACAACAAAATGAAAAACGCAGGTCTAATAAATAGTTGGAACCGGATTGAGAGCACTTCCTATTTCTTCTGTTCGCATCGATGCACACATGAATAAAGATATCGGTTTGCGCAGCGCTCTTTATTATGTAAGCAACAAGATAATGATAGCTATAGATAACGATAGCTGTCAAGCCGATGGTCCGGGGTGTTTTATTAATAGCTGACCTTCCTTGCATTATACACAGGCAACAAGAGCTCACGATCGTTTTGCACGAGCGATTTTCTCGTAAAGGTTTCAAACAAACGATATCTACCAATTATCTGCACTGCGGACACTGATTTCACCAAAGATCGTGAAAAAAATTTGTTCGATCTTTAAATCGTTGGATAAATCCATGATTTATCCAAAGCTCCAAGTCATTATTATTTATCCACGTCATTATTATTTATCTAAGTCATTATTATTTATCCAAGTCATTATTATTTATCCAAGTCATTAGCTTCAAAATACAATATTTCTTTTCCGGTTTTCCAAAATTACTTTCAGTTATCAGATTTTAAATTGAATTCAGATTTGAAATCGTCACCCCTTGAACCAAACCTGGAAGAAGATTTGCTTTCGAGGTTTACAGAAATTCAAAATGCTTTCTAGCTCTGATTTCCTTCAACTTTGATGCTTTGAGGTTTATAATTTGGATTCTACTAGAGCTTTGCGCTTTAGTGCGTAATTTAAAATTTGAGTGGTTAAATTTGATGAATTTTCCATTCGCCTTTCATCTCTTTTGGTTTATTTATCTGTGTTGGAAAGAGCATTTCCTAAATCGCATTAATTTTATGAAATTTTCGAGAGGACATGGAAGTCGATGTAAATGTATTACGAAGACCCCAACGGATTCTCGAGTTGGCTGGAGACCATTACAGGCAGACCTTCGTAATCCTACTTGAGGGATGATGTAAGTTTTTCTGCGCAATGCCGCTACTTACCCTCCTTTTCCTTCCTTCCATTCTTCCTTTGCCTTCCTTCGCTCGTTTTCCGCCACCTTTTTCTAAACCCCTTTTCTCCCTCGTCTCAATCCAGTTGAATCTTTCCGCCTGCTCTACGGAAGCTTGTAAACCTATTCGCTTCAAATGTTATCATCTTTCTTCTCGAATGAGCAAAAACATAAAGCGAATAACTGTTCCCTTTTCCTGGTAATGAACAAATTGTATCTCCCTTGTATCATTATTTTTAGAAATGTTAGGGAGAAAATTTTAATTTGAAATTCTATTCAATTTCATTTTAACAATTCCACAAAGGCCATAGCTGGGTAAGCATGGTTGGTTTTCCCTAGCAGATATTTGATTCATATTTACGTGGTAAGTTTTTACCATTATAAGACTAATTTGCCCCAAGTGCCAACTTCAGAAAAATTTTTTTACAAAAGTTATAAAAAATTTTGAAAACTCAAAAAATTAAATCTTCTCGAAAATGGCTGAATTAATTTCGATGGTTCAAATAAATATTGTTCTAAATTGGTTCTAAAAAAATAGTTCTAAAATAGTTCTAAAAAAATAGTTCTAAAAATAATTGGTTCTAAAAAAAATGAACAGTCAATTCTGGGAATTAGAAAGGAATAAAAAAAATTTTTGGAATTTTGAAACATTTTTTCTCTATGAAAGTCTTTTGGTAACGCCGCAATTTTTTTCCTATAATATACTTACAACCTCAGTAACAACATATATTTTTGCGAGCATATATTTCCCAAGATATATTGTTTATATGTTTATGTATAAATATATATTTATAACATATATTTCCCAATGCGATTCCATTGAAACGAGGGGTCTTTTTGATTTTAACTCATGATTGAAATGATCAACATTCGAAATCATAGACACGCTTTTGCATAGCTTTCACTTTACATCTTGTATTTTCGATCTTTTTTGTGTGCACATACGCCGCACAGTGTGGCCAGAAGCACTTTCCGTGGACAAAAGTCTGTTTACAAGCCAATTTTCAATGGATTGTGATGTTTTTTTTTTCAAGTGACCGTAGGGCTTCCAGGTATAACGAGTCGGTGCAGAAAATTCACTTTGGCTAAACAAAAATTTTTTATTTAACAACAAAATAAGCAACATTTTTTTCCTAAAATTTCGGATGTACCTTTTTTTAAGATCTTCAAATTGACTAAAAAAAAAGCTTAAGTCAGTGTAGTAACTATGTAGCAAAAACTTCCAGTAGGCTAGAGTAAAAAAAATGATTATAATATTTTAAACAAATGAATGAACAAAAGCCATTTCATTTCAAAAAATTGATTATAATATTTTAAACAAATGAATGAACAAAAGCCTTCTCGTGATTCGCAATGATTAGTTGTTTGAAATTCATAGTTTTTATATAAAATACGAGAGAAATTAATACCTGATAGCGATTATTTAAGAATAGCTGCTGTTTGATCATTATTTAAACAATTTTTATAAACAAATACACAGTTTTCATATGCATAGGTTCAATTTTTTTGCAGAATCAACCAAAAATGTCTTGCCAAAGACTCCTTGCTGTAATTTTTTTTCAAATTAACAACAACTGTTAATTGTTTAAACAATCTTTATAAACAAATTCACATTTTCAACATTATTCCACGAATAGCCCCAATTTCTCTTTCGAAACCAACTAAAAATGTATTGCCAATGACTCCTAGCTGTAATTTTGTTTAAATTGATAAAAAATATTAATTATTTAAACAATTTTTATAAATAAATGCACATTTTGACCATTTTTCCAAGAATAGGCTCCATTTTCTTATCGAAATCAACTAAAAAGGTATTGACAATGACTCTTTGCTATGATACTTTGTCAATAGACAAGAATAGTTAATTATTTAAATAAATTTTATAAACAAATGTACATTTTGGCCACTTTTGCATGAATAGGCTTATTTTTTTGCTTTTTTTTTGCTTTTTTTTAGGTTTTTTTTTATAAACTACAAATGTCTTAAATGACTCCTTGTTATATTTGTCCAATTAACAAAAACTGTTGATTATTTAAACAATATTTATAAACAAATTCACAGTTTGACCATTTTCACATAATAAATATTATTTTTTTTGCGGAATTAACTAAAAAATCAAGGTCATTATATATGTTTTAATGAAAGATGTGATGAGTTTTCGGTCATTGGGTTATCGAATTATCTATTTATTGGGTATCGTACCTCAACACTTTTTCTTAATTAGAAAAATATAACAAAAAGGTATAATTGGCAAGACATTTCTTGTTGATTCCGTAAAAAATTAATATTTATTATGAAAAAATGGCCAAACTGAGAATTCGTTTATAAATATTGTTTAAATAATCAACAGTTTTTGTTAATTGGACACATATGACAAGAAGGAGTCATTGGTAAGACATTTCTAGTTTATTCCACGAAAAAAATAAGCCTATTCATGCAAAAGTAGCAAAAATGTACATTTGTTTATAAGAATTGTTTAAATAATTAACTTTTCTTGTCCATTGGCAAAGTATCATGGCAAAGAGTCATTGGCAATACATTTTTAGTTGATTTCGTTAAGAAAATAGATCCTATTCTTGGAAAAATGATCAAAATGTGCATTTATTTATAAAAATTGCTTAAATATTTAATATTTTTGTCAATTTAAACAAAATTACAGCTAGAAGGCACTGGCAATACATTTAAATTTTTCCAATTTAAATCAATTATGATTATCAATATATCTAATTTTTGATTTATTACCAAGTTTGATGATTTATCAAAATTATCAATAGGTTTCAATTTCTCAAATCTACAAACTTCCTAATTATTTAAATATTTTTCTTTGATCTTTTATCAATATATATTTATTTTTCATTCTGTGAAATCTTCATTGAAAATTAGAAGTCTGGAAAGATTGATGAAATATTGAAATATTTTAATATTTTTCAATATTTCCAATATGAAATATTGGAAATATTGAAAAAGTAGATCATTAGTTAATTATTAATTATAATAATTAATCATTTAAAAATTCAAACTGTACCTAAGAGATTTTTCATAAATTAAAGAATTCTCATGTGATGAGAATGTAAAAAAGCCCCAGACTTTGATACTGTTCAGAAAATTCATTTTTCGATTATGAATGGTTCTTAGTCGTCCAAACAAATAAGTACTGAAAAAATGGAAAATTTCACGAGGTTTTTGAGAACAAACGATAATTTTTATCATGAAAATATACGTCACTGATCATTTATACCGTAAAAATTTGATATCATTTTATTATTTTATTACTTTATTAATCAACATTGATTGGATCACCTATAGGCTTAATTGATCAAAGTCTCTCTGCGATTTAAGCTTCGTTCTGTGACTATACAGACGAGAGAGCTGTAAAATGTAGTTTTTTCTCTGCTCTTTGTAGTTTTTTATAAAATGTTTCAGCAAGCCTTCTGTGCGTTACTGTCTCGTTAATTTTATTTCCAGTCGTGTATTCACCTGGGTGGAAACCCTGCTGAAACGAACTTCTGGTTTGCTAGCACTCGTTTATTAATAAACGGCGAATACTCTGGTGGTTGAATGCCATTTCAGTTTATAGAGATGTTTCTCTGCTGAAACTAACATCTGCAACAAGTGCCTGTGCAATAATTTTCTTAAACTATAATCTGAAAATTGTATGGATATTTGATACATAATTTTAGTAAAAACAAATACTTTCAGAGCTTAAATCATTCGAAATATCAAAACTTCTATAAATTCATTATAGCATTCATCAATAGCTAAACAATTTTCAAAATAAACGAATTTTCACCCAGGTGGAAAAATTATGCATATAAAATAAATCTGAAAGTATCAAAATGTTGCGAACAATGACAACTAGTTTTCAACTGTTTGCGACATTTTGATATCTTCAGATTTATTGCATATATATAATTTTTCCACCTGGGCAACCACAGTGAATGGAAAGTGGGTGAATTGTCAAGAAATTTCTAACAATGTAGCCAAACTGTTTTTCTAAATACAAAAATAGGTTTTCATGATTTTTGGTAAATTTTTAAAATGATATATTGACAAAAACGAGTTAAAGTTTAAAACTTAGAAAAAAAGTGATTATTTTGCAGATTATTTTGAACATTTGTTTATTCATCTTGAACCTACGTTTTCTTTTACCAAAAGTAATGGAAACATATTCTTATACGTAGAAAAATAATTTTCCTACCTTGATCCAAAAACCGATTTTTTTTCGTCATCAGTTAAAATTAAAACATGGAATTTTTATATTTTTATCTGTTTATTGAAAGGATAGAAAGAAATACACGGCATTATTCACAATAAATCGATGTTGATTCGAAAGACCGGGTCACGCATCGGGAACCTGAAATGAATCACGTAATCGATGGTTATCGATGATGTAACGGATTATGTCACAGTTTTGTTGAGTAAACAGGAATATAGGGATAGAGAATAGAGAGAGGAAGGGGATGTGGAACACAGACGCGAGGGAAGAATTGGAATTGGAGCGCGTCGCTTCCATTAACGATCCCAATTGTTTTACCTTTTACCTACAATTGACACAATTAATATTTACCGCAATATTCCGAATTTATAATGGTACTCGCATCCAAATAAAATTCATCAGAACAGTACACCTAGCAACCATAAATGGAAATTGTATTAAATTATTCTGAAACCACTTCAAATATTTATACACACTTCAAATTTCGATCAAAATTAGGACTTTTAACCAACGTTTCCTCACTTCCAAATTTTCGTGCTTTTAATGTTCAACCACTTTGAAATATTTATACTTAAAATAGTTTAAAATAGTCCAAATAAGAAAAGAATTCTATATTCTATATTCTATTAGAATAATTTTTTCATTCTTATGCTTTTAAAGTTTGTTTTTAAGTTTGGATGGTTTTTTAAATCTATTTTAAAAGTTACGGAGAAACAATATTTGAAGCCTTAAAAAGTTTGAATAATTTAATGATTTTAACGTTTGGATTAGATGATAGTAAATTGGTAAAAAATCTTTTTATCTTTTTCTAAATTTGGATAAAAATTCGCATTTGATCAAGGATTCTTTTTTAAGTTGATATATTTATATTTAAACTTAATTATTTTTCCAAACTTTTGAAGTAAACATGTATTTGACAATAAATATTATATATATTTTCCAAGGACTTGCAAACTCTCGGTTGAATATCATTAAATGAAGAAAGTAATGTGATATTTATATTTCATATCAGGGGAAAGTTTCCAAGGTTCATTTGCTGAAAGTGTACTCTTGAATAATTAATTAATTGGATGAGGTTTCGCACATTTCCTTTAATTCAATTTCAATTCAAAAATGAGTATTTCAATTACTTTGGAGTTTGTTCCGTATGCAATAGGAAGAAAACCTTAAAGTAATATTGTTTGCGAAGAAGAGGTTTTTGTAGGAATTCTTCACAGAATATTCATTCGAGAAATGTTATCTGAGAGGTAAAATCCATTGCTGCAGATGCTTTCGTGTTATACGTAAAAGTGGTCTCCTGTGCAGACTAGAGCACTTGATATCTGGGTCATTAGGTCAAAACGAAAGCAAGTAGGTAACTGAATCCTTTTTCAAAGAACAGAAGGACAAATTATTCTTAGTTTTTGCTCTAATAATTTATTTTTCATTACTATGATACCCTAATCATCTCGTTTTAATTACAAAATACTCATAATTCATAACCAATCTGAAAAATGAAAGTCGAGGTCAAAGCAATTCAGACCTCACCTTTCCTTCATCTTCAGTTTCAGTACCGATTGAGATCTTCTTATACAAATCTTTGGTATGTTTTATTGCTGCAAACGAGTTGTTCCAGAATTTACATAGTAATATGTATTTAAAATTTATTTAATTCTTTACTTGCACGCGATATGTATAAAAGTAATTTCTTAAATGGGTGTAATTAAAATTGAAAATTGAATGAAAATGAAAATTGCCTTGAAAATGAAAGTGATTTGTTAATTATATTATGGAAAGATGTAAACATGTAACATGTAACATGTAATGTGTAACATGTAACATGTAACATATAACATGTAACATGTAAACATATAAAGTTTTAATTGCAAATTGTATTGTGGTTTAATTTACTTGAGTACAAAAAAAAAATGTTTATCATTTTCATATGTAAGAAATTGGGAATCTTAAATACTGAATGAAATCATATATGATTAATTATTCCATAAGTGCATTAAATTTAGAATTGTAAAATTTTTATTGATATTTTGTAATATATTGTAAAATTTAATATTCTACTTTTGAAATAACAGACACGTTCTGCTCTCCTTTGGCGGATTGAGAAAACTGCTTGCTTATTATCTACAGAAGGTCATTTAGGTAGAGATTGTAGTATTCGTTAAGTACTAACAATTTGAAAAGCTGTGTACCATCTGTGAATAATTCTAGAATTTACTGTCGGTAACTGATTTTGAAGAAGAAAATTTCGATGGATGAAGGCAAATGAGTAAAAAAAAACTCTTATTTCTTTGTCAAAGTGTGCTGATTGTCAAAGTAACTGATTTTAACTTATTGTTAAGTAAAAATTATTTATTAATATTACGTATGCTGGTACGCACCTTCGATAAACAATAGCAACAAAATAATAAAAATTTTAAGATGAAATTTAAGATTAATTTTGAAGATGAAACTTTTGAAGAAGTTACAAAATTTAAATTGAAATTGCCAATAATTTAGAAGTTCCCAAGAAAGGCAAAGAGGGCTTTTGAAATAATTTGCAAAATTTTTATTTGGACTTTTTGAAGTTTACATTTATTTTTCAAATTGCCCACTTAAGAAAATCCCAGGAATATCCTTGGAGTTTCTCTGAAACATTCACAGGAATTTTAAGGGAAATTTTTGAGAAAAAAATTTCCAAAAAAACTCTCAGGAATTTCTTAGGAGATTCCTAGGAGTTTCCTTGGAATTTTTTCAAACGATTCGAAGTTGAATCAACAATCGAAATTGTGAAATCTTGGAATTTATTAATATGAATTTAATCCATTTGCTTTAATAATGTACAAAGTTTATTCATAATTATCATGTTGGTTTAATTTTTCTCGAACAGTGGTTCGACTTAAGTGTCGTTATTTACTCCGAGACTGGCTAATTAAAATCAATTACAACACTACAAATTATACAAATCAACGTTATACTAACGCAAAGTTAATTTGCATACTGCAAAAATTGTTTCGGTGCTATATACAGAAGAATTATGAATTCACTTTTAATTTCAAATAAAAATAAGACAGATGTTTAAATTTATTTTTAGTCAAATTTATTTAAAACCGGTATCATTATTTGTAGTTAATTATGCGAATGAAAATTTCCACTTGTAGAATATCTGATTTATCAATTACCTATTTACAACTAGCATTTTCTTACTATAATTAAGTCTAATACAATACAATAGTCTAATACAGTACAATAGTCTAAATTTTAATAAAAATAATAAGTTAATGATTCCGAAAAAAATATTAGTAAAATGATTTTCCTTATTTAAAAATTATTATTTATAAAACTAATAATTATTACGACAATGTATCATTTTTTATTAATAATCAACTTGGCATATCTTTTACGAAGACAAAAATTTGACGTAATATTTTCATACATGTCAACAAAAAAACTAATGGTATGTAAAAAAAAAAACAAAATTTGCTTTGATTTTGGATTTGAATTTTTATCCCTATTAAGTTTTTGAAAACGTTTTTTCGCAATCTTCAGTCGGGAGCTTTAAGGAATACTTTTCCTGAATTTATAAGATTTTCAAATTGTAAGTCAACAATGATCATTGTTATAAACATTTTTATAAACAAATATTCAATTTTTGGTATTTTTCTGAAAACAAAATTTTTTAATTTCACCAAATCTTATTGTAGTTGCTTTAAAAGTGATTTTCAATAATAAAAATGTAGATAAATCAATACAAAATCAATACAAATTATAAATAATCAATATAATATAATCATATAATCATATAATCAATACAAATTTTTAAATGTTAATAGCAATTTCTTTTAAAAGGTGCTCCAATTATTCCTTTTCTTGATCAATAAAATAACAATATAAATAATATAATAATTAATATAAATAAATATATAATCAATATAAATAACAATTTATTTTAAAAAATGCTCCAATTATTTATCATCTTGAACAATAAAATTATCTTTACTGAGTAGCAGTAATAAGTATTCAACAAAATTAATCAAAAAACGAGATAAAATTGTTAATTATACAGATGTTAATGTTATTATTTAAAAATCATATCAGGATATTAAAAATTAAGTGCGCATTTGCACATCCTTAACCTCAATTGTCATCACACTTAAAAAAAAAAATTTCTCATATAAATTGATTACTCATCAATTGCGACGTGCAACGACAATTATACGAGATAAATAACTTGTTAAAAAATTATAATTTCAAAACAGAAGGTCATAACAGTAGTCTATAAAAAACAATAAAAAAATTAACTTAATTAATGATGAAGATATCGTACTGAAACTTGATGCGAAATGTATCAATTCCTGAAAAATTGAATTGAGAAATGATCCTTTTAAAACTTATAAACATTACACGTGAGAAAACAAACTATTTAGATCAGGGACTTCCCTTTCAGAATTAAATGACGCAAGAAGTTTTTTTATTTGATAACAAAGATAATGGATTGCTACTTGATTTGTAAAAAAACTGACTCAAAAAATGAACTCGTTTTACATATATAAAGGATTACGGTTTCAAATTAGATGTTCATTTTAAAAGTTTTAAACAATCAAGTTGTGTCGTGCTCGCTTTCGATATTATTTTTTCTGTTTTTTTTGTATATAATTACCGACTCATTTCTACTGAATTAAAATTTCTTCCTTTCTGATTTTTGTGCTTTCAAACAAAATGAACGCGTTTGCATATGTAGTGTTTGTCCTACTGGTAGTAATTTTTGTTCATTGCTATATACACTACTTCAGCAGGAATGGAAAATTCGTCAACCAACTTCCAGGATTACCAATTGTACCTTTATTTGGAAATTTATTTGATTTTCTCAATGAACCATTTGGTAAGAAAATGTTCCAATTGTTGCTGTTTGCTTAACAAAACTTTAGTTCTTTAAGTGTTTATAAAACATATGGGGTATTATTTCTCAAGTGTACTCAACCGAAAATTTCTTTAAATATAAATTGTGTACTAAATGAATTTCTCCGGTCGAGCTCGTTACAAAAAGTTTAGTCCTATTGGATGGCACTTCAAAGAAAAAGGATTGACCAGTTTGGTGAAAAACTCGCCGAGGTAGAGGGGATGAAATTTTTATACTTTGCGCAAAGAGCATTTATTTCGGATATAAATATCTATTTATTAGAGAAGGAGATGTAAGTTTTACAGATTACTGGTCCAAAACTTACATCTCCTTCTCTAATTATTTCTCCCTGGTCGACAAAATAACATCTTTAAAATATCTATTTATGTAGGGTAGACGGTACAATCAATGATGGGCCACTTAAGAAATTTTTCAAGTTTGACAATTTATAAAAGCCATAAGCGTCAAACAAAATTCTAAAATATAAATACGGATAACAAATTTATTAAAGTTTTAAATAATAATAGTAACTTAAGCGTTAAAAGTAGTACACAATTTATATTTAAGGAAATTACTACTGCTGTCAAGAAACACAATGATTGGCCACAAAACCGAGTGATCAGCATAGGTCAATGATTGAATTATTGGTTTCTGAAATATGGTGAAATATAGTCATGGACTATCTGTTAGCCACTGTAGATTTATAGATTTTTAATTTTTTAATACAGTGATTGACCTCTAAATTGCATAATGATTGACCGGGGACAGAACTTGTTTTCTGACATTATTTCTGCTCATTATTCATAAAAACAGTGACAAACAATTATTTGCTTAGTCTGTAAAAAGTTTGAACAATTTTGAATGATTTTTTACAAAGAGTTTAGTGATTAAATTTTCAGATAGCGTGACCAATCATTATGTTTTCGCTCTATTCACGACTATTATTGGCCTACCTATTAATCGATATCCGAAACAATTTTAAGACTAGGATATTCCTCTCGTGTGTCTTTGATCACCAAATTCAATTAAAATTAAAAAATTTATTGGAAAATATACCGTAAATATTGAAAAATAAATTATGTTCTACAAGAGAGCACTACTTACCTTAACAACTTTACTTTCAAATCACTTCTATTTCAACATCATCGGTTTTAGTTGTTCTAGCATAAATCTTTTGCAGAATATCTCATCCGGAAAAAATGTAAAAAATATGAGACAAAGCACATTTAAAAGAGCAAGATGTCCTCCGTACTGCCAATGTTTCATACAATTTTTTTGAAATTTCTCGAACCTTTATGTCTTCAAAAGTGGAAACCAAAGTCAAAAATTTGCGTTTGTTAACATTAAAATTTAAAAAGTTTAGGAAGACGTCTTCTCCGAAATTGATCAATTTACGAAATTCATTCTTGAAGCAAATTATATATTATTTATTAACAAGAACAGTGCATGCAATATAAACTAGAAAAAAGCGGTGTTTTAAGGTTTAAAAAATTATTTTCTGTTCGTTAAAATACAAAGGACAGTTCAATTGTGGAAAGAATGACCTGCATGGCAGGAGATTTTTTCACCGTAATATCCTTGACTACCGCAAGTGACAAAAAAGGGTCAGTTTCAAAAGGCTTCATGCTGAACAGGTTATTCTTTCCACAATTGAATTCTCCTTTGTATTTTAGCCAACAGAAAGTAATAATTTTTTAAACATTT
The DNA here is from genome assembly GCA_037177015.1 of Euceroptres primus. Taxonomy (NCBI): domain Eukaryota; kingdom Metazoa; phylum Arthropoda; class Insecta; order Hymenoptera; family Figitidae; genus Euceroptres; species Euceroptres primus. The sequence continues at coordinate 16,465 of JBAGKK010407826.1, forward strand.
AAATACCAATTTCTTCTGCTTAATATTACATGCATTGTTCTTGTTAATAAATAATGTACAATTTGCTTCAAGAAAGAACTCTGTAAGTTGGTTAGTTTCGGAGATGACGTCTTCCTAACATTTTTAAATTTTAATGTTAACAAATGCAAATTTCTAATTCTGTTTTGTAATTCCTAAACTTTTTAAATTTTAATGTTAACTATTGCAAATTTCTAACTCTGTTTTGTACTTTTGAACCCATAAAAGTTCACGAAAACACAAAAAAATTTCACATATTTTTCACATTCGTTTTGTTAAAGCAGTGACGTCTCAAAGATGACCATTCTCAAAAGACCCTTCAATTTGAGTACTTTTTCACCTTTCTCTGATCATAAAAAACTTCCTAATTGACTGAAAAATTTTATCAAACATTCACAGTACCGGGGACATTTTGCTCTTTTGAATGTGTTTTGTCTCTTATTCTTCACATTTTTCCCGGATAAGATATTCTGCAAAAGATTTAGGGCTCTATATTTTATGGTCGGATAGTAGGAAATATCATAAATTTAAAATTCTATCGTTCAGTATAATTATGAAGCAATTCATTTAACATAATTTTTGTCTAAAAATAGATTCATGTGAATTATAATTCAGAATAATAAATAATATGTTCTGATTTATTTTATGTGTGACTTCTACTGTTTTTAAAAAGATCAGATTTACTTATACATTCTTGAAAATGTAAAAACGTCAATTTTAAAATCACTTACTTTATTTTGTCGTTTCTATGCTTCTAACTCATTCTTTCATTGGAAATTGCAGCGTAAATATTGTAAACATAACGACATAATCTCACTTTTTTGTATCGAAATAGGAGTGTTAATGACTAGAGACGATACATTTTATATAAAATTCCATTGGCATCCCTCTCAAAATTAATCAAAGCATTATTAACAAGTATTAAATCTTACTTTTATTACACTTTCGATATTTCTTTATAATATCCACAAGAAATGAAGAAGTTTTATTTATTTATAACGTTACTGTGGCAATATTAAAAAGTGCCATCAGCTAAAGATTTTCTTTAGAAAAAGCGTAAAAATCTTGGCACCCTAAGAATATAAATAAATTTAACTATTTAACGAATGAATATGTAACTGTTTTATATAAGTTGTATATATATTTTATGTAAAAATTACAGTAGAATTCAACTGACGTAGGTAAAATACACTAAATACACTGATCAACAAAACTGACCTATGTCCTCGCTGAATGCGATATATCATTTCCGAAGTACGTTTCAATGCTGAACACGAATCTGGCTTCCATTTGTTGCTATCACGTCCAGTTTAATAGATATTTGCAATTAAAATTGTTAATAAAAAATTGCTTAACAGTTTTTTTTAAGAGTGACAATTTTTTTCCGCTCTCAACGTACATCATTTCGATGCGTTTTTTAACGCAGTTTGCGAATATCGTCTTACATTAGCGATATCTATAACGAGTTTTGAGATATTCTCAAAAAACTGAAAAAAGTGCTAAAAATGTACTGAAGAATAATTATTAATAGCATAAATCTATTTTAAATCAATAATAATTTTAATTAATAAAAGAATAATCTAGAAAAATATTTAAATTCGGATTATCCGTTTCTGAAATATCTTGAAAAATGTGTACCCTTATTTTCAATTTCCGAAAACTTGTAC
>JBAGKK010407931.1:0-18149 GCA_037177015.1 Euceroptres primus
TTTAATTTTTCTTGGAAATTGTTTCTGAAGCATTCTAGAACGAAACCCAAAAATAATATAAGACCTCTCTTGTCACCTCCATTTAAAGTTCGTTCAGGCACACCGTGAATGTTTTCATACAAAAATATTAAGGGTGGCCCGTCTTAGGAGGTAGCCCGTTTTGGGCAACTTTCCCCTATATTAATTTAGTAATGAATTGGAAAAATTTGGTAGGTAATCCATTATCATTGTTGAGTACAGTGAATGCAGAAGCATCATTTAAAAAAATGATTTTTACTGAATGACCTTGAAATTTTATGAGGATGTCGGTTCGTTTGGCAGCCTCGAGCAATTTCCGATCATTGAAAGCGATAACCCGTTCTTAATCGGCGTTACTCGCTTCTACTAACCAATGTCATTCTCTTTAATGAAACTATCAATTACTTGCTCTGGTGCACTGAGAGCTCGTTATTTCCCTCTTATTCGTTTTCAGTCTTGGTTGTATGAAATGCATAAGTTTCTGGTGGCCAGAGTCACTTAGAGTCGGCATCCTTAACGTCATTCATCAGGATACAAGTTCATCGCTCCACGAGACGTCGATCATTTGTTACGTACTCACCCGATCGTAAATCGTTCGCTAACTCCAATCTACGCCACATTCACTTGACCGTTGATTCTATAAAGCTACTGTTTCACACAGGCGTCTATATAATATGTATTTCAATTGCAAGTCACCAGCCTTAATTGAAGCCAATCTGATAGTGGCATATGTTACTTACTATTTTGGCGAAATAAAATCAATGGTAACTTAATCGTCTGCTGAGAGTTGAGATCTATTTGTCAGGTACTAAAAATACCTCATCTCGTTTCTGTTCTGTACTTTAGTGCTGATTAATCTTTTTGGAATTATTTTTCTGGGAAAATTGCAAATGGCGAACAGGAAGGTTGGTGAGGAGTAAATGGAAATATATTGAACATACTGTACACTCGGTGGTAATGGTCAGTAAATACATGTATAAAATACAGGCTGATCAATATCCATCAAGTTCAATGGCACAGAAAGCGAGCTAAGTTAGCGTGGAAATTAAAAGTGAAACTAAATCGTCTGTGACGGTCTAAGCTAGTTGCATAAAATTACCTAATTGATAACTGGTGCATTTCATAAACTATTACTGATATACTAGCTGTGCCTGAGTAATTATTGGTAAATTTCGGCATTATTCTTCAGAGGCTTTTAAGGGCGCTGCATTTTTATCAATTAGTGTTCCATCCATCAAGATGTATTCAAATAGGAAGCAGTCAAAATGAAATCTTGCTTTTACTTTCAAGAAGATGAAGTTTCTCTTCTGAGAACTTGGTTCGCTAGAAATTACCTGTATCATTAAAGGGTACAACAATCCATGTCGCAAAAGTGCATATAAAATCATTAATTTAACCTTTCCAGACTGTCAAATCCATCACCGGAATATGAGCTTTTGCATTCGCAGAATTAATTGCACAATTGCCTTCCGCTGGGAGTGTATCAAGTGATTCATCGCACTAAAGAACGGTTTTTTTCACTTTCTAATGAAAAGATCCTGACATTCCTGACGTCTCTGTGTGTCTGGAGATCAGAGCTCGTTTATTCGCTTGTCATACAGCGAGCGAATGCAAGACGGAACCACCCGAACCCAGCAAATCTTCAAGTTCAGTATCTACTCAAAGTTGTCTTGAGCTCTTGAGTAGCGGCTGGCATTAAGAACAGGTTGTGGGTTCGCAGCGCGGTCCAAGTCAAGTGCTTGTTTTGCGGTAAAGAGCGGTTTATGAACGCGGCCCTCTACTCCTGCAGCCTTGGTTATCGTGGATCGTCCGAACCTGATCTCATCCTCAGGGTCGTGGTAACAGTTAAGTTAACTCAGTTAACTACTCGGCACCCAGCGCCGAGCTTCTCCTCTTCGACCTGCAGGCCACTGGTCTGTAACCTGTTGCACCAGCATAGATCGCATAATCCAATCAAAAAATAAGCATCTAACTTTTGTTGACAATTTCATTTCAAGAAAATTCTTTTTAAATATACACTCATCGTTGAATTATGGGCCACTGTATTACCGGCCGGCTTCATGGTCGTTCACGCTTCACTGATTCTGACTCCCTCCCCCTCCCACGAGCATCCCTTGACCGGCCAACATCGCTCTATCAGTCAGGGCCGCCAGAAGTTGTTTACATCACGACTCTCTGCGCATTTACTTTTGTATGCTCATAGACTATATTCGCGGTCCTGAATGTTGACATAAGACTGCTCGCTCGTCACTTTAAATCCGGTTCAAACTGGATTTTAATAGCATTGAATTGAGGGCCGTCTACCCCCGAGCACGGCCCATAACTCAACGAAGAGTGTACCAGTTTTTGAGCATTTATTTATTTGAATCATCTTAAATCCAAAAGTTAAAGACTACTTCAAGAACTACCAGTTCAGACTGCATTACAAGTTTTTCTTAGACTGCTCTCTAAATTTGAATTAGTACTTCTCTACATCTGAAGTCATCACTCTTGACTAATGAAACAGTGCTGATTAATTCACCAAATGATTTAATATCCATTTTTACTAATCGTTAGTCAATAATGACTAATTAGTCCAGTCATCTGCTACTTTTGGTTGATAAAGTAAAAAAAACAAATTTTTTTTTATAAATTGCTTCATTTTGGGGTGCATAATATCGCTTTAGGTTTTGTGGTAAGGCTTTTACCCGGTAACCCGGACAATTTGAAAAAGGAGCAAAAAATCATATACCTGTGGTTTGTTGCTTTCCTGTGCATCGTAGAAGAAAAATGCATTATACAAAAAAGAAAGTAGATGAAATTCTGAGAAAAACTAAATAAAAAAAGCTTTCTAGCACCAATAGTTAAAAAGTTGTGGTCTTTCCAAAAAACCCAATTTTTTCGATTTTTTGCTAAAAATAAAAATTTTTTTTGCTTTCGTGAAGCTCGGATTCGGGGTGTCACACGTCAAAATGGTTTGCAGATGACTTAAACTAGACGTTATTATCTGTAATTTATAACAAAAAACAATATCCTAACTATAATATATCGCGAGTTATCATCTCTCAAAGTTGACCCTTTTCGACCTATTTTTAGGGGTAAATGCCATGAGTACAATTTTTTCAAAGTAGCTTGTTTCTGCATGAACTGACATTAAAGGTGCCAGAGGATGAACTAAAGAATATGAAATTACACGCAATTAAAAAAAAGTGAATGTTCTAACCCCATTAGTTTTCGATTTACGGCCTTCCAAAAATTCCGGGGTTTTTTCATTATTTAGCCGAAAATAGGAAAACTGTGTTTTTTGGAAATAGGTCGTTTTCTAGATGTCATAGGAGAAAGTTCTACCAAGATAAATTATATTGAGTTAAAATCTGCTTAAATTAAAAAAAAAGAATGCCCTAGCCCTAATAGGTCACGAGTTATATCCTTGTAACTTAAACCTTTCTCTATATCTATACTGATACTAAAGTGCATCGTAGAATGCAACTATGGTCACATTTTAACATTTCTGTGGCTCAATTGATTAAAAATGAATAGTTAAGTCATTTTTTATGAATGAACAATAAAATTATTTAAACAAATGTCACCTCCTCATGCCTGAAATATGCATGTTTCGGCATTTTTGAGCTACAATTTCCCTCAGGGACACTTATTGCAAATTGAAAAATTACCAATTAGATATTTACTGATTTTTTATGAATAAAAAAATAAATGTTTAAACAAATATTTCCTCTTCGTCCTCAGATATGCATTTTTTGGCATTTTTGAGAATGTCGACTTGTTATATTTTTAAGATGTAATTACATTTAAAAAATGCCAAAAAATGCATGTTTGAGGATGAAGAGAAAACATTTGTTTAAACATTTATTTTTTTATTCATAAAAAATCAGTAAATATCGAATTGGTCTTTTTTTAAGATATAATAAGAGTCCTTGAGAAAAATTGCATTTAAAAAATGACAAAAAATGCATATTTGAGGACGAAGAGGAAACATTTGTTTAAACATTTATTTTTTTATTCATAAAAACAGTAAATATCGAATTGGTATTTTTTCATTTGCAATAAGCCTCCCTGGGAGAAATTGTGGCTCAAAAGTGCCGAAAAATGCATATTTCATGCACGAGGAGGTAACATTTGTTTAAATAATTTTTTGTTTATTAATGAAAAATGATCCGAGCTACACAGAAGTAAAGAAAAAGTTTTTATTTTTAGCAAAGAATCGAAAAATTTTTTTTTTTTGGAAAGACCATAACTTTTTAAATATTGGTCCTAGAAAACTTTTCTTTTAGTTTTTCTCAGAATTTCATGTACTTTCTTTTTTGTATATGCATTTTTCCTCTACGATGCACAGGAAAGCAACAAACCACAGGTATATGAATTTTTGGTCCTTCTTAAAAAAATTTTCCAGGTTACCGGGCAAAAACCTTGTCACAAAACTTGAAGCGATATTATGCACCCAAAAATGAAGCGATTTATAAAAAAAAATTAGGTTTTTTTACTTTACCAGATTTACATCAATTTCTCGACCAGATGACTGGACTAAATTCATAGTGAAATAATTACTGTATAATTAATTTTAGTCACAGTACTGAATTTGCCTCCAGTAGTGAATTTTTCTACTAATTGAAATGGTAGTAATCTTGCAGGAAAGTAGTCACTATTCACTAAAAATTTGTAAGAATGGTTACTAAATAATTCGGTAACTAAATGAATAATAATTCATCAGTCAAAATTGACTATTTCAGATTTAGAGAGTACATACTTTTCTACTAATGAAATAGTTTCGAATCGTTTACCAATTGCTTTAGTAAGTATTTCTACTCATCTTTAGTAGAAAACTACTAATTTACTTAGTAAAATTTACTAAATAAATTAATAAGCCTCACTAAGTGAATTAGTAGTTTTCTACTAAAGATAAGTAGAAAAACTTACTAAAGCAATTGATAAACGATTTGGCATTATTTCATTAGTATAAAACTACTAATTCAGATTTAGAGAGTGGCAATTTAATTCTTAAGGTTACTTAAACCTAATACAGTATCGGCGTGAGTTACGAGACCGCCTGGTTTTTGTTAGTTGCATAAAAACAAATAATTTTGCTAATTTATTTATTTATTTAATTATTTAAGAAGAACACGAGACCAACAGTCAAATTAAGCAATAAGAGGGCTACGAAGTGTCATATATTGCTCTATGCGCGCTTACAAAATTAATGTAGAGTACTTATAAATCGAGTGGTTGCTGTTCTAAATTGAGCTAATGACATGAAAAACTGGTCTATATTTGGATCAGTATTAGGATGTAAATACATACAAGTCATTTATGTAGGTACACACACTGTACAAAGGAGAGCGGCAATTGAGAACTGAGGGAATATAAAAAGGTGCTGTTTTACGCGTGGCATACTGCGGAATATTTAGTGGCAATATTTCCAAGATAAAAGCACAATCAATTAAGTGTAGCTAATAACATATATATGTCTATCCTCCGGTGATCATACACGAAATCTAGATAACATTAACGCATAATCAGATCCCCTGGGGGGGGGGGGGTATGTGCCAACCTTTTTCCATGCCAAGAATTTTAGGAAGTTCCTGAAGTTTTTACAAGCTCTCATTAGAAATCCCGGCGATCTGTTAGTATCACTGACAATTTCGTCAAAATGCGTGTCAAAGGTCAGGCCTGGCGAAAGAGTAACACCCAGGTCATGAAATATATAAACTCTTCAAGAGATACTCCCATAACCTCATATTTGTAGTCCGAGATTGAATTCTTTTTAGTGAATGTCATGACTTTACATTTTTCTACATTTGAGTTAAATTTATTAACAAAACACCATCTGTGAAATTTGTTGATGTTATCTTGTAAGACATCACAAGATTGTGTTCCTGGTGTAAGTAGGTAGAGTTTGACATCATCCACAAATAATATGTGATGAAAAATCAGGTTAGATGAATTATCATTCATGTAGATTATAAAAAGAAGAGGTCCAAGGTTTGAGCCTTGTGGAACACCATAGGAGGGAGTAAATGGACGAGAGGAGTGACCACCAAATTGTACATTATTCGGGCGATTAAGCATGTATGATTCAAGAAGGAATAAAAGTTTATGCGGAAAATCGAGATGATAAAGTTTCTCAAGCATAATTTGCTGATCAACCCTATCAAAAGCCTTCGATAAGTCTGTAAAAATAACATCTACCTGGTTATACTCATTTAGAAGTTTATGAATATGTTGTGTGAATACTAGCAAGTTCGTTGTAGTAGACCTTTTAGGAGTAAAACCATGCTGATACATAGAAAGCGAACTGGAAAAAGATTTGTAAATTAAGTTATGAATACACATCTCGAAGACCTTTGAAAAGTTATTATTAATTGAGGTCGGGCGGTAGTTAGCGACCTGAGATCTATCTCCCTTCTTGTAAACTGGACAAATCCTAGTCTTCTCTGCACAGTCTGGAAACGTTCCTTTACTCAGGACTAAGTTGAACAAAATTAACAGTGATGACACCAACACGACCGAAAGATCCCTAAAGATAATACATAAAGAAAAAATTTTTTTTCAAAATAGCACGAAAGGTGTCAAAACTCTACGTCTAATGACCTCAAGATGAAGTGTTTTTGTGAATTCCATAAGAAGATATTGCCAAAGAAGTCAAAATTTCAAAGCTTCCTTAAATTTTGAATAACTCCTGAAATAGTAGACATTTTTAAGTGCTCTTGGTCTCATTTTAAATTTAAATTAACATAGAATACGACTATTGTATCAGGAACATCCTAGTAAAATTTCCCTGGATTCTATCAAAATCTAAACTTAAAACAAGAAAGTCGTAAAAATTTAAAAAATTCTTACACTCGGATAAAGGATTTTAAAAAACTATGAAAGTGATAATAAGCAATAGTAAACTAAATTTTCTTATAATATGCAGTATAATTATTTTTAATATTTCTTTTATAAACGATTTTACAAGTTCGAATTTTTATTTTTATGATCTTTTTGTTTCAAGTTTAGACTTTGTAAAATCCAGGGAAAAATACTATAGGATATTCTGGACACAATAATCATATTTTACGTTAACTTATCTTTTAAAAAAACCCAAGAACATTTAAAAAACACCATTTATTTCAGTAGTTATTCAAAATTCTTTTAAATGTTGAAATTTTAACTTTTTTTTGCAATATCGTCTGAAAAAATGGGCAAAAATTCTTCAACTCGGGGTAATTGGACACAAAATTTTTTTATTTTTCATGTTACTTGCAGGAAAAAATTTTAATCTGTGTATTATCAAAATTATCTGATTTTTTGCAACTAACAAAAAACAGGTGGTCTCATAATTCTCGTAGGTACTGTATATTACAGAAATCACAGTCAGTCCCCTATTCCTTTTTTTCAAACACTCTTCCAATGTTTTCTCAAATTTTTCATAATTTCTAAATTTTCAAATCTTCTAAACATCTAAACTATTCCATAATTGACTAAAATCTTCTAGGTTTTTCTAGAATTTTTAAGAATCCTCTCAAATCTACATCCCAAAATCTCCAAAGTCTCTAAAGTCTTCCATAATTTTCAAAATTTTCTTCAAAATATATTTAATTTTCCTAACAAATTCTAGACTGTTCCAAAATCTTCTAAAATATTCAAAATTCTTCTTAATTCTTTTATTACTTTCTAGAATCTTCTAGACATTTCTAGAATTTTTTAGAATTTTTTAGGATCCTTCAAAATCTTCAAAAGAATTTCGAAATTTTATAAAATCCTTTAAGATCTTCAAAACTTATCTGATATCTGTAAAAATTCTCAAAGAAATTTGAGACGCTTCTAGAATCTTCTACAATCCTCTAGATTCTTCTGGATACTTACATAATTATGCAAAACTATGTCATCTACATAGACGAATAATTCTGTACCTTGTAATTCTGTTAACAAGAAGTCCATTAAATTCTGGAACGTTGCGGGTACGTTTTTGAATATGAAAAGCATCCCAGCAAGCTCGTAATGCCCAAACGGCGTGGAGAATGCCATTTTATGAGAATCCTCAGGACTCATTTTTATAAACTTTTAGAATCTTCTGGGTTCTCTTATAATAATTTTATAAAATCTCAAAGAATATCCCAATATTCTTTAATATTCTACAGAATTTACTGGAATCTTCTAGAATTTTCTAAAAGCCTCTAAAATCTTCGGACCTCTTCCATAAGCTTCTAGAATGTTCCAGTCGTTTCCAGAATTCTCCAGAACTTTTAGGATCCTCCAAAATCTATAATGGGCTGTCCACATTTTTTTTAATCCTTTAGAATCTTCAAAACTTATTTAAAACCCGAATCATTCATGTATATAAAATGTATAACAGTGGACACAAAACTGAATTTTACGGAATACCAGATGTGGGGTAAACAAACTAGGATTTAGATATGTGCTCACCAAATTGAACAACATTTTCTCTATTATTGGCATAGAAATGTATGAGATGTATTGATGTTCGCTATATCGGAATTAATATACATAGTTTTCTACTAATGAAATAGTGCGAAATTATTTATCAATTGCTTTAGTAAGAATTTCTACTAATTTTTAGTAGAAAACTACTAATTCACAGTAGAAAATGACTAATTCTCTTAGTAAGACTTACTAATTTAGGCCTTACTAAGTGAATTAGTAGTTTTCTGTTAAAAATTATTAGAAATGCTTACTAAAGCAGTTGGTAAACGATTTTGCACTATTTCATTAGTGTAGAAAACGACTAATTGAAATTTAGAGAGTGTGATTAGTTGGAAGAAAGTGACAACATTGATATAAAAGTAGATTTTTTTTTAACAAATCCATATTAAGCGTCAGATAAAATCGATCTAAAATAGCTCCATATGATGTAATTTATATACACATCGCAAATACTTTTGTAAACCTATATTCTGCTAATTAATTGGTTGTACTCAGTTACATAAATTTTCGCTCAGTGTCACTTATTCTTGACAGTTGGCTTGACAGAATAGAACTTGACAATTCAAAGAGAAAGAACCCATATAGTCCATACGTATTTGTGTTATTTATGACGAAAGAAAAGAAGTTGTCTGGGGAAACTTGGTCACAGAAATTAGTATATCAATTTGGAATAAAAAGATGAGTTAGGAAAATTGATTATTCAAAGCCTGGGTAGAGAACATGTCTTAAGCCAGGTAGATGTAGAATCTCTTTTTTATAATCGTCTAACTGTTCGCGTCTGAATAATCTGCTTATAAATAACTCCACCTTGGTGCATTTCCTAGGAAAGTTTTTCTTCATAAAAGATGCTCTCTGATGGCAGCAAATGGATTGCCTAATAGGTCACCGAACTGTAGGAACTTTGTAAATGTTTACGACTGCTATTACCGTACCCCAGAAGAATTATACCGAGTAATCGACGTGGGCACCTTTATAGATCGTTTCAGATAGTGCGCTCCTAGGTTTTGAGATGACCACTTTCGAGGCTTTCCAGTCTATAATGAATGCGCATATGTATATCGATTTCCCTTGAAAAAGTGCCGACATGGAATTCTATCGAAACGTAATTGCTAAATGATATATTCTATGCTGTGTGTATTATGGAAATTTCATGCTGATAATAATCGTTCGAAAAATAAACTCATTGTTTTCTGATTACTTATCGCAGTGTATTTCAGCAAAATTCCAATATATTAAAATGTATTAAAATTATGAAGAATATTCTGAGCAGTGAACTCAATCTGTTTCTCCTGAAGCTCTTAACATTAAAAAGTAATTTAAAAAATTAGCTTGATTGTTTCCGACGCATTAATTATATACAGAGAAGCGGTTAAGAGATCGCCTGCCTGTTATCCGGTTTTATTATTAATTTTACTTCTTTTTAATACACATTTCATAAGTTGAAAATCATGCTTCGCCCGAAGACATACCAAAAAAATAAATCGGTAAGAGCAATATTCTGCCGCAAGTCCAGACATAATTCACATACCAAATTTTGCCTTCGTGACATATTCAAGAGATTTTTATTCTTTTATTTTTCTCGAGCAGTGTATAAAAGCCTATTAGTGTTACAATCGCTAGTTTCAAAAGTGTCCTTTGGGGGATTTCGTAAGTTTGTCTCGAATTACCCTGCCGATGTTAATTTAAGGAGCATCTCACGTGGAACAATAAAGTTTCTCCAATTAACGTACCCTGATTCTACAACATTTCGTAGTCTGTGCTTATTTGCATTACACGGAGAGATAAGATTTATGAATCTCGTGTAACTGTACTCCTTTTACGATTGGATTTTCGCTTTTTTTTTACGAGTCAGACGTATGTCTCTTCACGATTGTATATGAAATATCAAGGAACATCGAGCCCAAGATTTTCTCTGTTTCACACGAATATATCCGGAATCAAACGGTATTTGTGATGAAAGAAAGTGTCTGTAGTTAAAAGACCTCTAAACGTGTATCGTTTCTAATGCACTCTTTTCCCTGATGTCGAAATATTGGAAGATCACTGACTTTTTAAATTGGAAAACCTCAAAACTAAAAATTTAACCTATTTATGTGTCAATAGAAAGTCGATTAGGATACAGTGCATGATGCAACCCACCCTAGATAATAATTAATTCAAGCGAATAATTCAAGTGAATTTTTAAGATAGCTGAATTCATTCAACTTGAAATAAATTGTGCTGAATTCAAAAGAATTAAAAAAGTATTCAAAGGAATTCAAAATAATTTAAAGAATGCAATGGAATTCAAATGAATTCAAACGAAATTAAAATAATTGAAGGTAATTCAAAAGAATTCCAAAAATTTAAAGGAATTCAAAACATTGCAGCGAAGTTCAAAATAAATCAAAATAATTCAAAAGAATTCAAAACAGTTTAGGTGAATTCAAGTGAATAAATTCATTCAACTTAAGATAAATTGACTAGAATTCAAAGATTTCAACTTGAAATAAATTGTGCTGAATTCAAAAGAATTAAAAAAATATTCAAAGGAATTCAAAAGAATTTAAAGAATGCAATGTAATTCAAACGAATTCAAACGAAATTAAAATAATCGAAGGTAATTCAAAATAATTCCAAGAAACTAAAGGAATTCAAATCATTGCAGCGAAGTTCAAAATAAATCAAAATAATTCAAAAGGATTTAAGTGAATTCAGAAGAATTCAAAACAGTTTAGGTGAATTCAAGTGAATAAATTCATTCAACTTAAGATAAATTGACTAGAATTCAAAGATTTCAAAAGAATTCAGAAACAAGTCTACACTCGAATTTAGTACTTGTGAACCCCTCATTTAAAACTAAACAAGTATTTGTGTACATATATTTTAATCAAAATTGATTAAATTTTTAACGCTGAATTGAACATCTTTTTATTTCAAACTTTTCAAAATTTAAATTCTTCAATTTTTAAATGAGTCGACCTTGATTTAATCTTTATATAATTGCTTTCAATTTGAAATTGTATAATGTAGTTTAAGTATAATTGTATAAGTATGATTGTGAACTTCTTAATTTTGAATTGTTTAATTTCTAAAGTATCAATTCTAAGCCTCAAATATAAAATATGAAAATGTGACAATATTTTTACTTGTTATAAATATGAAAAAATTACAAATAAATGGAGGTATATATGAACAAAATTATTGAATAATGAAAAATTAGGGACTTAAATAAAATTTTTAAATTCAAACATTCGAAATTGTACAATTTTAAATTTATTCTTAAAAACTAAACTTTTTTTAAATTAGGCATTCAAAACTGAATAATTAGAATTGAATTTTAATGTAACATTTCTGATAAAAGGATTGTTGCTTTTTGCCTCACGCAGAAGCGTAGAGGTTCACGGAAAAAAAAGTCTAGCTGTATCAGCGAGATTTTCCTGATAATAGCTGGAAATTTAGTTGAAAACGAACGAGCGAATTTAAGAATATTGTCGTAACCGTCAAAATGAATATCTTTACCATTTTAACGGTTTTGGCAATATGATATAATCGTTTTCACATTATGTATAGCTTCACTGTTAGAAAAATCTGTATTAAACTTCATATATGTACGGTATATGAAGCAAATATGCAGTACGGACATTGAAATCTAATACACACACGCATATTAAATATAGTATATTAAATACACGCTAAGATACAGTATATTAAAATTAAGATACATGTACAATAATCTTAAAAATTATGTGTATATTAAATTTAAGATCATTTCTAATAGTGTTAGAAATTATCATGATCATCTAACACCTCTAATGGGAGCTGAACTAGTGAAGAGGTATCTATGAAACATGACTTGCTTATAAATTTTCCATTGGTCATTTAAAATTAAACCTTCGCTTACCTTTTTTTTCGAAATTGTCATATGTCGCCTGTAAAAAATGAAACTTGAACTTTGTTTACCATTTGCAATATAGCGAACAGAGCGATCATGAAGAATAAGGAGACAGCGCATTTGTAAATGCACCTCACTTTTTTGACGAACTTCGAGGGAGTGTACGCTGAACAAAAAAACTTTGCAGCCTGCCACTTTTCTTTTTTCAAAATTTTAATCACTATTTTCTTTGAAAATAAAATATACTTATAAATAATAAAGTTTATGTTATTGAAACAACTATAACCACTTGAAAACTTTTAAAAGAAACCCAAAACGTTTAATTCTCGAAGATATTAAATTCACAAAAAAATGGTTATTTCGTTCAGCGTGTGTTCTCCCTCGCGGCTTGCCATGAAAAGTGGCGACAACTTCGCTATACGTAGTTTTGTCTCCTTACTCTTACTTCATGAGAGCGATATTTAAATTCATGATATCTGCCGAATAATAAGTTCATAAAGTTCATAAAGTAACATTATTATTGAGTGGCTCGTTCGCTTGGTTAAATTTTTTTTTTGTTGTTCTTAATACCATTTATTTCCCTATTTTTAATTTTTGTGAAAAAAATCACCCTCTTTCCCCTTTTTTGAGAGAATTTTACGCTGTGTAGCCTTTAATTGTGTATATTATGAATTTCAATTGAATTCTAATAATAGATTAAAATTGAAAAATTGACAGGTATAATTTCATTCTTGTTACAGGAACCATGTGCAAAACCGCAAGTCCTTTTATCAGAAACCCAGCCGACAGTGTCACGTTCTTGCAGTCCACCCGACTCGCCAAAACCATTTGTTGCAGTCAGTAATCGTTGCACTCAACAAGTTCCTACATCTTCCGAGAAAAGAGCTCCAAGTGAAGAAGAATTACACATAAAATCGAGCCATGAAAGGAGGCAAGAATTTTATTTGGCTCCGATTTCTGGACCAGTTGTTCAACCTGTCACACGTCAACCAATCATGTCTAGGACAATTGAAGCTTACTATCCAAATTCAACTCCTCTGACATCAACAAGGCCTTTTTATGAAAACGAAAGCATCCAAAGTCCAAACAGTCAAATAATTCGACCAAGTCCAAAAAAAGTTTATTTTGCACAACAGAATTGTTCACAGACAAACTGTCCAAAACCAGAAATTTCGCATCCCATCAGTAGGCTCTGTGATTCAATTGAACCGAAAGAGTCTGCGGAACATATATCTGTGGAGACAAACGTTCAAGTCGAAGGACAATGCAATGATAAAATGACAACGAATGTTTCCATTCTTAGCGATAGTAACAATAACGATGCGACTGGCGATCATTTTCAACGAGGTCGAAATAATTCCAACTCTGAAGATCATCGATGCGATCAATGTGGCAAAACGTTCGTAACCAGAGCATCTTTAAAGGTGATTATCTTTTTACTGTATTTGAATTTTTAAAATTCATTTCTACAGTAAAGAAATTCTAAATTCTAGCTGCAGTCATAAAATTGTGGTGCGACATTTTTACAAGTCGAAAGCCATTTTCCCGTGGGTAATCTTGAGAAATTATATGCTAGCTAAAACCGCGTTTGACCGCGAGTTAAACTCTTGACGTATTTCTGCTTTAAAAAAAAGTCTCTTGTGGTTTCCTAATAACGTTTCACCGTCACCACAATCGGAAACAATGTGACAGTAAACTAGCGTTTCGCGAAGTCTTGAAAAAGGTGACTTTCCAAGTATTCAGGGAGCTTGTTTACTATCAATGTGGCTATCCTCGATTCCGTTCATTTTATTCTTTTTGTACATATGTCATACCACGCGCCATCGAGACGTGCCACGAAATTGAAGAACGATCCGGTTTCTTTTTCAAATTCCAAAATAACTTGTCTCTCCCTTTTAATTTAATAAAAACATATATATCTACACAGTCATATAGAAATCTGAAAATGGTTACATCTTAAAATTTGCTTTCCTTTTCTCCGTATATAGTGCATACTCTCTAAATCTGAATTAGTAGTTTTCTACTAATGAAATAGTGAATCGTTTACCAATTGCTTTAGTAAGCATTTCTACTAATTTTTAATAGAAAAATACTAATTAATAGTAGAAAACTACTAATTCACATAGTAAGGGTTACTAATTTATTTAGTAAGCCTTACTAAGTGAATTAGTAGTTTTCTACCATTAATTAGTAGAAATGCTTACTAAAGAAATTGGTAAACGATTCGGCACTATTTCATTAGTAGAAAACTACTAATTCAGATTTAGAGAGTAAGTTTGTCTCTTTTTAAAGTCTGACTTCCTAGTTTGTCTGAATTTCAGCCGATATTTGGGCTTATGTAACCTCTTTCAAACCAATTTTGGGTTGAAATTCAGTCTTTCGTGCTCCTCTGTATTGCCTAGATTTAAATTTCATAGATTTTATTAGTACACTGGTATCAAGACATATTTCCTTGTTTGTATTTTACCATAAATTTTAAACATTTATAGTCTTTCAATATTCTACATGAATAGGCACGTTGTTCGTGCATTTTAAACAGATGTTTGACTAATAGTAGTGTATTTAAACTGCATAGGTGCTTTTGCAACTTTGCTTTATTATGACAAGCGTGTAATTTCCGTGGTGCGCCTACTATTTGGTCAGCTTTACAGTCAGTAGTTTTAAGATATTCTTGTGTTTAATTGTCTGAAAAACGAACTCAAAAATTTAATATCTTCTAAAAAATAAATATTTATATATATATATATATATATATATATATCACATTTATTCTCCAAGTCACAATAAACTCAAATATAATAAGCAGTTCCTTCAAGCCCATAATGATTAAGCTTCATGAAGAAATACTGTTTAAGGAATCTTTATGTGGATTTAGAAACGAAGATGATAATTTAATAACAAATTACCTACAATTTTAGTGATTATTATTTTAAAAATTCGAATGACCAGTTGTTAGTGCAATATTTTAAATTGAAACATGAGGCACGAGTCTATAGGGTAAAGTTAACGAAAGTTTTCCGAAAATGTTCGATTTTAAGGAACTTCAAAATCAAAAGCGATTACTAATATCATAATTTGATTTTTGCTTTACAAAGTTCATACGCTTAAACGTTCAAAAAATGTTTAAAAGGCAATAAATTTCAATGTTAAAACAAAGATGTATTTTTCCCTTCTTATAGTCAACCCGGTAACCTAAGACGGGTACCTTTTAAAAACCATAAAAAATGATGTTCTTGAACACTTGTTGATAAATTTTATTCGTAGCGTATTATTTAAACATATTCTGTACATTTATGACAGCTTATTTATGCAAAATACATTATAAATAAGGACGCTAAATAAGGTCAAATAGAAAACAAGTATTAAAAAAGAACAAGTACTTAATATTTACAAAAAGTTGTAAAATTACAAATGTTATTCATCATAGATAAAGAATTTACTGATATAAAGTGAATAAAGAACATATTTTTACAAAGTTCTTGTTCATGATCAAAAAGCAATAAAGAGATTAGGAAAAGGTACTAATTATTTAAATATCTGACGTATCTTCGATGTACCGTTGGTAATTCATAGATAAAGCAGATTACTCTTTTATTTGCAGTTTTTAGCCTAACCGGGGCCCATCTTAGAAATTTCACATGTTCACAATTTTTTAAATATTTTTATTAAACACCATAAAAATTAACAAAACGTAAGTAACAATTGTAAAGTTTAAAAAATTATCTATAAAAAAATAACTTACTCCTTTAAATCAATAGAAATTATTAAATCACAACTTCCAAAACAGGTGAAAGTTCGTTCTCTAAATAATATATAAAAATAATTTTTTCTTTCTGTTTTCGTTAATTTACTTCCAGTGCAGAAAAAAACACTTTGAAAATAACTAGAATTCTGCTGAGCATGTATCTTCATACATTACTGATGAATATAATGTTTTCATACAAAAATATTAAGGGTGGCCCGTCTTAGGAGGTAGTCCGTCTTAGACAACTTTTCCCTATATTTTTACAGATAATATATCTTTAACAAAAATCACAGTGGTTCAGTAGTTCAATTTTAGAGAAAATAGGGGATTTCTTTTTCTATAAGGAGGATTTTCTTATAAAAAAGAGGAAATTTTTCTTTTTAAAAATACGAAAGGAGCCAATGACATTAACAAATAAAATTATTTTCCATCTGTAGATGTTAAAACTCTTAACTTTAACAAGTCAGAGGAAAAAAATGTCCCCGTTAATTTTCTGATAACTGTAACTAAGCCATAAATTGAATCATAAAAATATTATCTTTAGAATTCTTTAGAATTTTCTAAAATCCTTTACGAAATCTTCTCGACTTTTCGACAATTTTTAAGAATCTTCTAGAATATTTTAAACTCCCCATATACTAGTAGATTCGATACTCATTTAGATTTTTTAGAATATTTAGAATCTTCTAGAATATTTGAGATTTTCAATAAGATACTAGTAAATTCGTTAAAGCTTCTAAAATCTTTCAAAATCTCTCAAAATTTTCTAACCTCTAAAATCTAGATTAAAAAAAAAATTAGAATCTTCCAGAGATTTACTGATTATTCCACAATTTTCAAAAATCCTCCAGCATTTTCTAGGACCTTTTAAAATCTTCCAGGATCTGTTAAACTCTTATAGAGATATTCAGACTTTTTCAGAGTCTTTTCCCAAATGTTCTAAAATTTTCAATAACACCTCACAATCAAATATAATTTTCAACAATATTCTACACTGTTTCAGAATCTTTTAGAATCCTCAAAAATTTTTTGAATTCTGCCATAAATTTCTAAAATCTTTTAGTTTCTTCCAGATTTTTTTTGAGGACGTTCAAAAAGTTTGCAGAATTTTAGAAAGTTTCTGAAAACAGTATAGAAGTTTCTTCAAGATTATGGAGGTCTTTTGTAGAATTTAGAGGGTTCTAAATGATTTGATTTTGCTTCTGCAGAATTCTGGAATTCAGAATATTCTTGAGAATTCTAGAAGATTCTGGAACAGTTTAATATATTTTGTGTGCCTCAAGTGTATCCACCCCAAAAAATGAATTTTTCCGATCGGGCTCAAATTTACAAAAAGTTTAGTCCTATTAGATGTCAGTTTAAAAAAAAAAGATTGATCAGTTTGGTCATAAGCTCGCCGAGGTAGAGGGGGTGAAATTTTTGTACTTTGCACAAAGAGCCTCTATTTTGGATATAAATATCTTTTTATGCATTGCATATAAGAAATTTTGACCCAAACGTTTTCGATATATTATTTCCCAATATTTCGAATGAAATAAAAAAAAAAATTGTTAAATTCAAAATTTAGCCATTATTTTTGAAAATCAAAAATATTTTTGATTTTTTTTTGTTCGACCCTTTTTTTAACTAAAAATAAAGCTTGAAGTACTTGCTTTCAGATCCTTGAATAGCAAAAAGTCGTTTTTTGTTGTTTTTGAAAAATTGAATTTTAAGTAACCTGGTAAATTCAAAAAAATTTTCCTATGCGCGAGAAAAGATCGGAAAATTTTCTGCATGTGCAGTTTTTGATAAGAAACAATATTCTAAAAACGGAAATTCAAAAATAGTATATTTCGATAGGCCAAGCGGGCGGTTTGGTCACACGAGCAGTGACAACCTGCCCGTGAGGTCTCATGTATCGAACAATATTTTTCTTTACAAATAAATGCAAAACCTGAGATTGCACAACGTTTACAGACATAAAAAATAACCTCACCAACAAGATGTTTACATAGTAACAGTTTATGACGCTAGCTGGCGTTAGTAGTAGCAAATAGTTAGTAGCAAAATATTTTGCTCACCGATGACCGGTGACCAAAATTATTTTGCACA
>JBAGKK010408027.1:0-18148 GCA_037177015.1 Euceroptres primus
TTTACTTTTGTACGTTCAGAGACTATATACGCGGTCCTGAAGACTGCTCGCTCGAATAGCATTGAGTCGAGGACCGTGTACCCCCGAGCCCGGCTCTCGATCCACCGATGAGTGTATGTTAAATTAAAATCATAAATTCAATTCATTTCCTTTCTGACTGAAAAAATGGTTAGTTGAGCCATCCATTTAATTTGTAAGATATAGTACTGCTATTTTATTAGTTGGGACAACCGTTTTATCAGTTGCTGGAATTAATTGAATAGTTACTGCAACTAATTGAATAGTTGTCCTAACTAATAAAATAACAGTATCAACTAATAAAATAACAGTACTGTATCTTACAAACTAAATAGTTGGTCCAACTAACCATTTTTTCAGTGTTATTGTTATATAATAATTGTAAAGTCCAGGGAGAAAAATTGAAATCCAGGTGGAAAAATTCTATAAAATTTATGTAGAATGCATTCTATCACAGAAAAAACTAAGGATAACATTTGTTGCAAGTAATTTTTTTTAGAGGGATAAATTTTTGTTCAGACAACTTCACGTCTTTCAAAATACAGGTGTTGACATGGAAAAACAAAAGAAAATTTAACCGATATTTGGGTAAAATTTATCCTGTGAAGTTAATTTTGGTTACAGGTAATTTTTACCCCGGAATCAAAATAAAATTTATCCTTCGTTTTTTCTGTGATAGAATCCTCACAAGTATTTTATTCTGGTCCAACACTGAAAAAAATGGTTACTTGGGCCCGAAAGGTTAACCAGTAGCAATTTTGATGTTTACCTGAATTCAAGAATTCAAACAATACAAGATGAATTCAAAATAATTCACAGAATACAAGGTGAATTCAAAAGAATCCAAAGAATGCAAAAGAATTCACAGGAACAAGTGCACACCTGAATTCAGTAGTGGTGAACCCTTTGGTTGGGGCAACTAATTAGTTTGCAAAATATGATACTGCTATTTTACTGGTTGATACTGCTATTTTATTAGTTGGAGCAACTATGTTATTAGTTGCAATGACTATTTATTTAGTACGGGCAACTAATAAAATAGTTGTTACAACGAATAGAATAGCAGTATCATATCTTTCAAACTAAGTAGTTAACCCAACTAACCATTTTTTCAGTGAATTTCTACAGATTCCTCAAAAAAATTCGGCAATACAGAAATTCTATGTATATATAATTCTATAGAAATTATACTAGAATTCTTGCAGAATTCTTGCGAAGTCTCTAAGGAAATTCGAGTAAAATTCTTGTGAGGATTCTATAGAATGCATTCTACATAAATTCTATAGAATTTTCCACCTTGGAAGTTATAGGAAATTAAGTAGAAGAGAATAGAATTGATCTTCTCGCAATAAAGAATTCCTTAGTGCAATATTATGATGCAATGTAAAAATTACAAGTTTTAATTTGCAATTATTTGGAAGCTTACTCTAAATTTGAATTAGTCAAAAACTACTAATGAAATAGCGAGAAGTCATCCACCAATTGAATTAGTAAGAATTTCTGCTAATAATTAGTAGAAAAATACTAATTGTGAGTATAAAACTACTAATTATTAGTAGAAATGCTTACCAATTATTCGTAGAAGTGCTTACTAATTCAATTGGTGGAAGAATTAAATTACCAATTGAATTAGTAAGCATTTTTATCAATAATTAGCTCTTTTCTACCCTGCGAAAAAAGATTCAATTGAAAAAGATTAAATGCAATTGCGAAAAGAACTCGTTAATCGACAATTTTGGTGACGTGCAATTGAATGAAAACATAGTAAATTGCATTCAATGTCCAATTGTAAAATTGCAATTGAAAAATTCGTCCGTGAATTGAGTTGAATTTCTTTAATTGCAATGAATTGTAGATCTGCAATAGAACTAGTGCGAGCTCTATTGTGCTGAATTGTTTGACAAGCCAGTGTAGTTGTCTATTAGAGTCAATTGACGACTTGCAATTGAAAGTGCACTTTCTGAATGGTTTCTAATTGTCTAATATATTAAAATTTCAGAATTAATTTATTTTGATTGGAATCAGCAAAATTGTAGTAATCTCTTCAAATTTCTTAAGCATCTGATTTTTTTTCAAATTTTTATCTAAATTTGATGAAATTTCACGATATTTTCTGAAAATTTAAATTTTTTGTGGTAGCAGTGTGGTTCTCTTCCAAGTCTTGCCTCGTGTTGCCATGGTCATGGCTGGACGTGTCAAATGACGCTTTGTCGTAATCTCCAAATTTCTCGAACACTCGCGGTTTCTTTAGTGTATTTTTAATTATACATGAATAAATAATCCTCATGTGTCATTAAGTTTTGTGTTTTTAAACGTCAAAGCTGCGTTTTCTGTTCGCACAGTGGAAAAGTCACACTTACAAAACACCTACACTTTTCAGCTACCAACTTTTTATCGAAGTAGGATCATAACACAAATGAAAGAAAGCGAATTTTTGAGGTATTTTGTATCGACAAAATAATCGACTTGCATATTTATAGAAAACCCGAAAGGATTTTCATTATATTCATGTAATTTCCGGTTAGGCTTCTCTGCCGCGAAGGATGAGGGAAACATCGCACATTCTAACATCGATATTCGAGAATCGATATTTTGTCTCGAGGCACTTTACAATTGAAATCAATTGATGACAATTCACTAGGTAGCCTCCATATGGGTTTCAATTGCAAATCGTCAATTCAACTTTTCCAATTAATTACAATTGGGTACTTTTATTTGCAGGGTATTTATTATTAGTAGTTTTCTACTAATTGTTAGTAGAATTCCTACTAATTGAATTGGTGGACGACTTCTCGCTATTTCATTAGTAGTTTTTAACTCATTCAGATTTAGAGAGTAAAGACTTGGTTCCTTCTTAAACCAGAGAAGAAACATATCCGATTAATCAAAATTTCTTAAAATTACATCATTTTAAAATTATAATCATTGTTTAAAGCTGAACCAATTAATTGTCTAATAACAATTGGTATAATAAAATGAAAAACTGTGGAAGGTGGAAAAATGTGGCGTGCATTACAAAAGATCATTCTTATTTATTTCACAAAAACTCGTCACTCGACTAGAATGCAAGGATCGATCATGTAACCGATGAGTAAACTTTACGACCAGTACAACTTGTCACTATATATCTACAATTTTCTGCGTTTCTTTTATGACCTTAACCCCTACATTATACTTTAACATCTTTGAGTAAATCAATGCGTCATGTTACTACTGGATGATTATATGAATAGTAAAACCAAATCTATCTCTTCCGCCTTCGTATAGTTTAAGGTGATTACTCATTCTCAAAATAAAAAACACATTCTTTGTAGCAGAAACATCCACAATGTTTTGCACATTTTCGATAAACGACCATGACCCCTTTATTGTGAAAGTGAGATTTCCTGATAATAGTCCCCGAGGAAAGTGAATCGGGGAGAGAGTAAAAAAGGGAGCAAAGTAGATTTATATTTCTGACTTTTTTTATCTTTCGCATATTTTAAAGTAAATGGAGTTAATTCAATGATTTGTATCAAGGTCAAAAGGTGGCCCACGAGAAAAGATAAAACACATTTTGTTGGCTTAATAAAGAAAAATTAAACTGCAATATTGTTTACTTTGTTCAAAACTTCTCTGCTTGGAAGGATATATAAAGTTCTCTGTATTTTATTGTGAAAAATTTCAACCTCAATTCTAAAAGTTCTAATTTAACTCTGAAAACTTTAATCTAAACAATGTTCTGCGTGAGTTTATTACTATTTATTACATCAAGTTATTGAAAAACTTGAAATGAAAATGTTTAATCCAAAGATAACCGGTATTTTAATTAATAAAATTCCATGCTTATGCCCACTTATTTATAAAAAATTTTGTGGCATAGTCAATATTTACTTTGTCTTTTAGTACAATTGTTATACAATTTTTGGTATGAACTTCTTGTTATCATAATAATATGACATTCACATTATTTGCGTTGTGATATTTGATTCTCTCGGCCGAATGGTATGTATATTCACCGGAAACCTCTTTTTCTCATGCAAACGAGCAATTAGCTATACGCGCCTTCGCCATTGAGTCACAAGCGTACCAAGTTGGTAACGGACGGACGTGCTGATAGACGTGAGTTGAAGTGCACATCGCACAATAAGTATTGCGCAACTCAGTCGTGAACACATGATGTATCCGGTGAGTAATTTTAGATACACAAGAAATTACTATATGTACATGTAGTCAGGTGAGAGACTTTAATGACTGCAAGTAGTTGAAATACAAAAACGAAAAAGTCAAAGCAACTGCTGATGGCATTCATGGAATAATTTTTAGGTTTGTATTTTAGACCTATTAAAGATTAAAGATGTTTTTTGGTTTTGACCTTTGGTCTTGTAAGCGTGTGAAATAAAAAAGTTTTTATTTTTTGAAACGTCGATGCATTTCACCATGAATCATGACCTCATCAGGACTGTAAGAAGTGTGGAAGTACAAATTGTAATTGTAATCCTAATATAAGTTTCTATAAAAGGAAAAATTTATCATCAGACGCTTACCACAGTGACGTTTTCAATATTAAAAAATCGTTCTTAAGTACATTTCTTCGATATATGAGAATTAAATACTGTCGGAGTTTGGGAATTTTTTATATCTGTATAAACATATGTAAAAATATGGAAATGAGTGTACGCTCAATTTTAGATCCAAGTTATTTTTTAATAGTTATACTTACCAGAAATTTTAAAAGACTTTGAATCTTTAACTTATCACTCCATAATCATATTTTTTAATCGATTTTCATAAGCCCAAATTATTAAAGAAAATATTTTTGATATTTTTTAGCAATTTTTTATTTTAAATTTGTAGTTTGATCGCGCAACCTGACATTTTTCAAACATTTTTTTTTATAATTTCTAAACGAAGTCGTCTAAAATTTTGAAACTTTTCTAAATTGTGTCCTGGTGTGAGTACTTTGCTCAGATATATTAGAAAAAATTAATTAATTACAAGATATGCGAAAAATGATAGGGACTTAAAATGGTTAACTGTTTGTAATTATTTTTGGGCTTCATTAATACTCTTAAAATGTGTGAGAAATTTTTTTTATTGATGTTACATAGTTTTTTTATACAAAAAAGCGAGGCGAATTCGAATAATAGGTTTGTCCACGGCGTTGATGTTTGTTTTTGTGAATAATTACCTACAACACAAAAACAAAAAAGATTTAGACTCAGTGAGAGCGTGACTATGGTCCGAACTAGAATAAAGTCAAAATATTCATTTTTACTATTTTTTTGGCCTGACAACCCACCAAAAAAACCCTTATTTTTCGATTTTTTTTAAACATCCGCCATTTTGTTATCTTTGCATAAAAATTAATAATTCTATTTCGGACTACAGCCACACTCTTACTGAGTCTAAATCTTCTTAGTTCTTATGTTTTATGTAATCCTTCACAAAAAAACCATCAACGCCGTGCACACACCTATTATTCGAGATACTATGTTCGTCTCGCTTTCTTGTATAAAAAACTGTGTAAAATCAATAAAAAAATTTTTTTACACATTTTAAGAGTGTATTAATGGCGCCCAAAAAGAATTACATCAATATACACTCCCGCTAGAAGGTTTGGGTGCATTGATATTTTTCAAAAATTTCTAACGAATGTGATATCTTAAATACAACTTCTTAACAATTTTTAACGATATTTCCTTAAAATATATTCATATCTGCGTCGAATGGCCCCTATTTGGATTGTTTTCGATCACTGTGTAAGAAAATATCTATAAAAAACAAGTTTTTTTTCCAATTTTTTAAATTACCAATATCTCCAAAATTATTTCAGATTTTTTAAGTTTCTAGGGCTCATTTTAAAAGGGAAATCCTGCACTTTCTATAGAAATCATCTATAGATTTGTTGGTGCACTTGCATAGATTTGGTAAATGGTTAAACGTGACAAAATATAACCTGAAAATTTTGAAGAATGGTTACTGTCATAATAAACGGTAATAAAATTTAATAACTGAAGATTCTATAATTTTTCCAGAATTTATTAGCAAATCACTTAAGCTTTGATTTTTTAAAATAATTTTGAATAATGAAACCGTTCTTCAAAATTTTCAGATTATTTTTTGTCACGTTTAACCCTTTGCCAAATCTATTACAGTACATCAACAAATCTGTAGATGATTTCAATACAAAGTGCAGGATTTTCCCTTTAAAATGAGCCCTAGAAACTTAAAAAATGTGAAATAATTTGGGAGATACTAATAATTTAAGAAATTGGCAAAAAACTTTGTTTTTTAAAGATATTTTCTTACAGAGTGATCGAAAACAATTCAAATAGAGGTCATTCGACGCAGATCTAAATATGTTTTAAGGAAATATCGTTAAAAATTGTTAAGAAGTTGTATTTGAGATATAAAATTTTTTTGAAATTTTTGAAAAATATCAATGTATCCAAACTTTTTGGCGGGAGTGTATATATAATAGAAATAGCTTGAAAAAAATTTTTTTTCAGATAAAACAGGCGCGTATAGCCTCTTCAACTTTTAAAAAACTAATATTAAGTTAGCCGAATTTAAAAAAGTCATTTTTTAAATTTGATGAAACTTTTAGCGGTTACCGGTCAAGATATTACCTGCGAGGTAAGAATTCCAACTCTATCAGTAGAGACTCGTGACTGTTGGTACTAAAGGTACCTTCTGATTTTTTTACCTTTAGAAATTTTTTTTTAACTTCAAAAACACCCCAGTACCACTACAATATTTTCAAAGAATTTGAAAAAATTCGAGGGAGAATTCTGTTCACTAAAATGAAAAAATTGGACAGGTAGCAACACCCTGCCACTGTAAAAAGTTGGTTTTTTTATATTGGTACCAATTGATTATATTATACTATTATATGGCCTTCTTTTAAAAGGGAAGTGGGATTAAAACAGATTTGGGACTATTTTTGAGATGTTCTCTTTTAATACCTGAATCTAGCAAGACTTTTTTTTACAGTATGTAATGTATTCATGTATTTATATTGTAAACGACAATAAGAAATGCGCTCGATAATTAATAACGGGATTAAGTGCCTTGATCACACCTTAATCCTGATTGGATCTGATGTTGTCACACGAGTGCGCGAGAAGTGCGTAAAGAGGTCGAAACTGTTATATGGCGATTGTATACGCGCCGCTAAAGATAACACCAGTCCCACGGTACTTCATGGTTATTATTACTCTGAAGTCGTGTATGACTCGTGAGTACAGCTTCTGTCATTCTCTTTCTTATTTTATCTTCGTTGCTATAGCTCGGCAGTATATTAACAAGTGTCATTAATGACTCGTCTGTGCAGATCGGTGACGAGATCTTTACCTTTATTTATAGAATATACGGTTGTAAAGACATGTGGAATTTACTCGAAGTTTTCATTAATTGAAAATATTTCTCCTTCAATATACTGAAAAAAAATATTCCTAAAACTAGAATTTTTTTTCAGTGTAGTAGTCTTAAGGAACTAGTCCATTTGGCTAATTTCTCATGGTCTATACTTGATCATAGTCTTACAGTCGTCAAGATTTTTGTTATATTTAATCAAATTGCAAATAAAATGTATATTGATTGAAGACTACAGAAAATTTTGAAATCGGAAACTTTGAAAAAATAATCATAATCTTATTGAAAAATTTCTACTCACGTTCTTGGTTGAATCAAGAAAAAGAATTATGTACGTAAAAAAGTTCATAACTTTTTTTGGTTTTAATTTTACACTTTTGACATTTTTTGTTTAAGTTTTTTTTTCGATTTGGTATATTGCTAGCAACAATACAAATATTTATGTACATTTGAATTGCAAAATGCAGAAATATTCATTACAGTATGCAGCATATATCATCCAATCGTTATGCAATCGCTTACAAACAGTCTAGCACTGATTCATTTCGAAACAACGTGAATATAAGAATCTTGACATTTCCGGATCGAATAAATCCGTCGCGGATTGATGCGTTGATCGTACCTATTTTAAAGAAAACAAAGCGAACCTCGGAATCGGCATTTGTATCTACTCACCTGCCAAGTGACCCGAAACAGTCTTCTGGGTGCTTTATTCTAGTATTCAGAAATCAGGAAGAAATATTTTTTACATATACTTTGTACATTTAAAATTTATTCAGAGATTTAAATAAACTGCTGCCAAAAAATTGACCTCCAGAAATGATTTCAAATAACTTTATAAATCGCCACAAGCTTATTCCTTCATCAAAAAAATATTTTTCTTATCCTGATCCAAAAACTAATTGAAGCACTGAGAATCACAACTAGGTAAAGCCCACTTTTTTCGAAAATCGTTGTCTTGCAGTTTCAAGTACTTTAAGTTTAGATCTATCGATAAATGTTAGAAATATATAAAAAAATTAATTTTGCCAAAATACGTGGTTCAAATTGAGATGCTTGTGGCGAAATGAGTATGACAACTTTTTCCTCCCCTCTACTCTGAAATGAAAAGCAGGATTAAAATTATGTTGTCTGTCACGTGTAATTTTTTTATGATAAAAGATCATTATCAAATATTTTAAATTTTTTAAGATTTGAAACATGAAAAAATGCATTTTCAAATAATTGAAAGTGATAACTAGGTAAAACCCATTTCGTTTTTCCTCTCCCGTACTCTGAAGTGAAAAGCAGGCTTAAACGTATGTTTTCTGTGACGTGTTATTTTTTATAAGGAAAGCTCATTTTCAAATATTTTAAAAGTTTTTTGTAGATTTTAAACATCAAAAAATGCATTTTTAAGTAATTGAAAATGACAAATAGGTAAGGCCCATTTCGTTTTTCCTCCTTCTTACTCTGAAATTTTTTTTTATGTTTGCAAATCTTGAAAGTGTAGCTTGTAAAGACTACTTGCTTCTATAATTTTCGCACAATTTTCTATTTTGAATCTTATCACAGAAAATGTTGTTTGTTCCTCCTGTAAAATTTTCTCTTTGGGCTTTACCTAGTTGTCATTCTCACTGCCTCAATTTTTTTTCTCTTTTTTTAGCTCACCCTATTACGCATCTCTAATAAAAATGAAAAAAGGTTCGAACGCTTCGTTGAAAAATTGAGATGGAAATTTTTATAAAAAGACGATCATTTGAAATTTCGAAAAGATTTGATCGGGCTCGTATTCATTTCCAGCTCGATTTTTATTCAGCTCAACTAGACACTTTCTCGCTGGCAATAAAATGAAAAACTATCGACGATAAAAATTTGAGCTTAAGTTCAACAGTTCCGTAGGAAAGAAATGGTAACTCGTAAAAAAGTGTGAAAATTCTGCGACGTGCCGGAGAAACATCGTTGGAATGGGAGATGGAGGGCATGAGGGTTGAACCGTAATTTTTTTCTCTCCAACGATCGATTCCTGGTCACTTTCGACGGTATACTTTAATCCGTTTCCACCACGTACTTTTTCTCTCTTCTTTCAGGCCCACCAATCGACAACGAAGTTGGAAGATAAATTCTCCTGCAACCGTCGTCTTTCTCATCAATTTTCCAACGAGCTTGTCGTCGTCGCCGATGTCCTAGTCGTCACAGCCGTCGCTGACGTCCTCCCAGATCCAATCAGGCAAACGCATGCCGTTCATCCGTCGCGAGCATATCCACATTTATTGCCTGCAAAACCAATTTGCAAATAGGTTGTGGAATACTACTCGACTGGCCAATCAGATTTTGATTCGTCTGTCAAGTTCTATTTAATACCCTCGAGCTGACTGCTATGTACTTGTCGAAATTGTTAATTACTTCGTTCGATGATATGTTGTCACTTCTACCCTACAATCGTACGTCTTGGCATAATGGAAGCTACTGATGACAATGAATGGTCTGCGTTTTCTCGTAAAGTCGTAAACCAATTCCTTATTGCACAAATTTTATCGTCCCGAAACCCAAAAGCGAGGGTTCAACAGCTATAAATTTTGATGTACATCTGAATTCCAGAATGCACAGAATTCAAAGAATTCAAAGAATACATGATGAATTCAAAAGAATTCAAAGAAACCGCTGCCAAGTAGTTCGGGTGTTTTCACATTCTGGAGAATATTCATTGTCTTCAATTCATGAACACTGTGCTTTCTCATATTGAGTTATCAAATAAATTTGCTTCCTCATGAAGAAAGAAATAATTACCTCGAATCTAAATAGCAACGTCAATGAAAATTTAACTGTAAAAATTATTTCACACAATTTATTAATAAATTATTTTTACAATAATTTAAATTTTTACACATGGATATTCTTATGCTTAATATTTAGGGTTGACAAAAGTTACATAACTATGGTTGGTCATAAAAGATTTTTTAATGGGTCAATCCATTCACCTCATCAAAAGGAATAAATTTGGTAATTATAACTTAGCTATATTGCCAATATTTAAAATCTTTTTCTGACACAAACGTAAAAAAAAAAATTAATTTTATCCACTATAACTATAGTTGGTCATAAATTGTTTTGTAATAGGTCAATCGGTTCGTCTCATCAAAAAGAACAAATTTGGTACTTATAATATTGCTTTATATTCCCAAAATTGAAAAACGTTTACTAATACACATGTTAAAAAATTTAATTTGATCTATTATATACATAGTCGGCCATAAAAGGTTTTAAAATAGGTCAATCGATTCGTCTCGTTAAAAGAAATAAATTTGTTATATACAGTATTGCTGTATTCCCAAAATTGAAAAAAAGTTTTACTTAAAAAGGAAAAAATCCAAAATTAAAAAATTTTAGACGAGGAAATATTTTGTTTGAAGAAGATTACAAACATTCTATTGATTTCTATCAACTAAATTTTTCAAAATTTAGTTGATAGATAAAAAAGTAAAATTAAAAATAAAAATTTTATCAACGTCAATCTTTTTTGGTAGAAAAAGGTGTATTTCTATGCAACCACCAAATCTAGAATAAATTTTCTAGACTGTAATCAAAATTGAAAAAAAATAACATCAAAAATGATTTTTGAGAAAAATATAGAAACAAAAAAAATACTTCTTTCCTTTCCTCAACTCGTTTGCGAGATATAATTAAAAAGGCATTGTTGACATACACACACATACGAACATTTTCTTAAAACTTCATTTTCAATTTCCTGGGGTCGAAATAGGTCGAGAAATGTCAAAAAATGAGATTTAAAAATTTTCATTGTCACAAAGCTTCCTTTATTCAAAAGAATTGAAAAATACAAAATGAATTCAAAAGAGTTCAGAAGAATTCAAGAGAATTCAGGAACAATTATACACATGAATTCAGTAGTGGTTAACCCCTCGCCCAAAAGTAACGCTTTCTGAAAGACGTCTTTAGTCACACAAAAAATTGAGAGATTAGAGAGAGATTTTATTGAAAGAGAGAAAGAGAGAGAGAGAGAGAGAGAGAGAGAGAGAGAGAGATTTTACTGTATTATAGAATAAATTTTAATTTTTCAGCAAATATTTTAAAAAACATAAAATTTTTTAAAAATATCAACCCTTATATTCCTATAAATTTTTCCTGATGAGGAAATCTTAATTGGCTTCGAAATATGTTAGAACCCTGCAGCAGTGATATTTTTTATGGTCCTGTATCTATTTCTAATTTGCTTGTAACTAACTAGCTATAATATGAGAAGGATTTTTTTAGAGTGTTTTTCTTTAAATTCAACAACTGAATAACTGAAATTACCGAAGAATTACGTTTAAAATGAAAAGAAAGCAGAGTACAGTTCTTTGTAGGTGATTTTTTATTGTAGGATTGAGTGAGTTAACCCGTACAGTCAAACTCAAAATTAATCAATATTTATCTTGAATTATAAAATTAACAAAAAAGAGCTATTTCTTATTCCAACGAAATTTAGAAGAGAATCTGAAGCATATTACATAAAAACATAGTTTTAGTTATAATTTTTTATTTAAAAATAGTTATTTAGATAATAGTGTTTTTTCCTTCGTCTTGAACAAAAGTTTAATTCTATTTGGTACGTTTTTATTAAAATTTGTAATTTGGCATATTGTTTAATTTGCAAGATCATTAACTGTTATAAATTCTAAATAAAATTATTTTAATAAATCGTACCAAAGAGAACTGTAAAGGATCTTTTAAGGAACAAAATGAACTGTTGAGAATTTAAATTAAATGAAAATTACGACTTTTGTCTAAGATGAAAGAAAAGACACAAATATCAAAACATGTAATTATTTTTAAGCAAACAATAATTATGACCCAAATTTTTTTTTCTAAAAAAATCCTTTAGGCTTATTTTTCAAAATTCGTCAAAAGTAATTTTAATACTTTAATTTGAATACTCCTTGATTTTAAAAATCAACATAAAGATTTTAGTAATTTTTAGGTAGACTGTACGGAGAGTACCGTAGAATAACTTAAATTCGGACACCTATTATTCTTGGATTTATACTAATTTTTTAATACAAAACTAACTTTTCACATGATGTCTAGCTTGGGGCTTTTAATTTGTTACTTTTATGCTATTCAATTATCTGGAAACAAAGAAAAATGGGTGTCTGAAGTTTAGGGCAGTGTCCGAAGTTAGGTGATTCTACGGTACAACCTTAAAATCAGAATCAAACAGAATATAACTTTTTAACCCTTATAGAGGGTAGTTTTATATATTTTACAGCATGTACCAGCCTTTGGATTACAAATTTACTATTTTGACATTGTAATTCCCCATTACGTAAACGATGGAAAGTATTCATTTTTTTTTTCTCTTTTATGAAATTCTGGAGTGTTTATAAAATTATATACATATGTGTACTACCTATAATATTAAATGGCTGTGGGAGAACATCATGCGCAATTTTCTCATACATTTGTCGGTAAACGTAACGGAAATAAAAAAAATGCTTTATCAAAAACGACTAGTTAAGTAATAACCTAATAGCATACACATGCAAACAAGACATAGATGGTAAGTTAGGACTTTTATTTTTAAAGTATGAAGACATTTGGTTCGTGTTTTGTACTGATTAGTACCCTCGCAGTTTGCACTAGTTACGCTGTACTGTCGTCATTGGTGACGATAATCGCATGGGAAAACATTAACAGTTATGCAAGTGTCGAAGGTTTACCACTTCCAGAGAACTTCTAGTATTCTACTTAGAAAAATTGAGTAAGGCAAGTACTAAGAAAAACTGCAGCACCTGTTTTATTATTTTTCGCAAAGAAACAATGAACTTTTTATTACCTTTCCATCGCTTCTATAATAATTTGATTACGTAAACATAGTCGTTAAATTAAAAATTCATATTTGGAAATTGAAAACTTTCCACAGTGTAACTTAGGCCTAAGAATAAAAAATATTGTTTTAATTATTGTGAACAACACGTGAGAACTAATTGAAATAACTGAAATTGTTTTTATCTTTTATCTTTTTAAAATTCATTAATATAATTCTACAATACTGTTTTACGAGAGACTTATAAATGAATGAATAATTGCATACGCTTATCTATATGAGCATATATTGATGTCAGTTTATGAGCTGGCGTTTAACTTACGTAATCCTAGGTTCATTCATGCTGTATGCAAACAGATATAAATAGAGTTTAAAAAACAAATGCAGCCTTTCAAATGCAAATTTTATTTTTCTGATAAAAGTACAAATAAGTTTCTCTATTTAAGTAACTGTCATGGCCATTATAGAAGTGACAATAAATAATTTTTATCTTTTCAGGTTCTCGTGCCATTATTTCGTGAAATTAATTGGTCTTCACTTCTAACGAAACTCATTTTGTATAGATGTACAACAGACGAAAAGTATTTCTTCGATGCCCAAAGTTTCTTGGGAAAGGTTAAAAACTTTTGGATTACGCTTCTTCGCCTACTTCGCTATGCTGGTAAAATTTGTTGTTATAACGTCATGAAATTTTTAATTTCAAGCCAGAACCCTCTGGAAAAGTCTAGACAAATAATGGTTGAATAGGGAAGAGCAGAGATGCTTTTAAATATTTAAGATCAGGCTCGCGGTAAAAATTATTTTTAACTCGATTTGAGAAACTCGTATACGGAATTCGATCTTCTTGGGGAAGCAAAACTGCATAAAAACTTTAAAAGCTTGTTTCGCGAATCTTCGCCTAACTTAGTTATTCTATTTTTACGAGTCCCTCTTACCAAGATTGTATTTCATTATTAATAGATACGTAGTTTATATTTGAAAAATAATTACCCAGTCTGATAAAATAATTCTAATAAATCGATAAAAGTGTTCATTTATTGAATTACTTTCTCATTTTTAAACAATTTTCATACAATATTAAAAATCTTCATTTGAATTCTAGTGAAATAAGGAAAATTTATTTTATTTAATAAGTTATTCGATATTGACTTTAGAAAAAAGAATTGGTATCATGTACAGTGAACAAAGTTTTCGCACAAAAATTCGTAACTTTTGTTCACACTTATTCCTGGTAAAAAGTTTGAAGTAAGTTGGTGAGGTTTCTTAAGTAATTAGCGGCTTGTTCTTAATTGAAAACGGTTGAGCATAGTTGATGAGAACTTTTTTATCCTTTTTCCTATCCGTGATTATTCACAAATCCAAAACTACTTTTTTCTTTCCAAAAACTAATATTTTTTTCAAAAACTTTAATAATTCATATTTAACTTGCTGTATACAATTTATTTTATTGTTAAGTATTTTAAAAATGTACATTTTATATTGCAACTTTTAATTTTACTTATCTCTGCTATTAGAGCAAAATTAGAGCAAAAACTGAATAAAATTCATGTTTTTAAACTATTTTAGTGCAAGAAAATAAATCACTTCCAACTCTTGGCAAAGTTGTTAAATTATTATATTCCAATTTAATGTGTGTTCATCGACAGTGTAGCTCTCTAGAAAATTGCAATTATACTCGAAAAGTATTAATGGATTTGCAGACACTTGAATAAATACATGATTTTGCTTTTGTAAAATGATTTATTCTAATGGACTGATTCCAAAGCAAGCTAAATCCAATTTGTAATTTTCGACACTGTGGAGATCACGCTGAGCAATTCGCACACTCCGGTGATCAATAAACCATTGGCGAGAGCCAATATTAACAATCACCGAAATATGGCAGTAAATATTTGCAAACCACGCTGGGTCGACGTAGCTCAAGGATATTATCCTGTGTATGCCATAAAATCGCAAGGGCGTTTATTACCAGAAATTTTGTTCACGTTCCGACTGTATCAATTCCCTGAACTGTTAGGTCACATTCAAGGATGCAGCACGACCTATTATATGATGATAAAACAAATCTTACTATTAAATATAACAATAATTCACCTAACACAAATACAAATAAAAACTATTTTCCTAAACTTATCTTCCCTCTGAATCCTAAGATTGAAATTGTTGCAAATTATACATTTCAAACAGCACTTTACTTATTCTCAAGTATCTAAATATATATTTATCAATAAATATTAAGAAGTTGTAAAATTTGGTATAAGATTCGTATAACACGTGGCTTTTTAAAAATAATTAATTTGGCATTTAAAGTTTAATTCAAATACACGTGCCTATTAGATATATAAAATTTGTTCATCCCATCCCTCTGGAAATTCTTGAATGCATTTTATAGGCATGTAAATGTATTTGAATGAGAGTTCACCGAGATTTAGCACTGAAACTGAGACTTACAAAACTGCTGTGCACACGCCACAAACATGATTCATACTCCTATATCCAGTAGCCGGTCCGTTTCTTCATAAAAGCACGTTCATAATGGGCAAATTTAATTGCAACTTGTGCCATCGATCACAAGACTATTCTATATTCTTTCCTTCATTACGAAAATTTATCTACATTGCATATTAGGATGAGCCGAAAAAAATTAGTTTTTAGATTAGGAGATGAAATAGTACATTATTCGCCAAGTTTAAACGCAAATTTTGGCGAGAGCGTAGTTTAAATCACGAGGCAAAGCCGAGGGATTTATTCGCTCGAGCCAAAATTTTCGTTTGGACCTGGCAAATACAGTGCTCTTCGTCATGAGGTCAAGAAAAAGCCAAATGAAAATGCTGAAATGACGAAAAAGCCTTTTCTACATACAAACATAGGTTTCCATGATTCTTGGTAGATAGTACAGTCATATTAGGATTTCTGTTGTAACAAATTACTATACGAAATTTTTTTCTTGATTATTGTTTGTAAGTACATCCTAATAAAATTGTAAATAGAATGATTTCTAAATAAACAAATAAGCTTCAAAATGAGCCGTCACCGAACTCCCTACGACGAACAGTTTAAAAGTTATATATTTGTTAATTAAGGATGTGGGCTTCCCCTAATACGTTTGCGTTTAATGAATTTTCATTATTGTAAAAAATTTTTTGATCACATTTTGTTTATTTGGTCCTTAAAGTTCAAAGTATTAGGAAACATTTTTTCTGGTACCCAAAATTCAAAATTAGCGGAGGAGTGGAGGAACAGTTTTTTTATTATATGTTTTTTAATTGCCATTTGCATGTAATGCATGTGTATCTGCTTTAAAAAAAATAATGTTCAGCTTCAAAGGGGGTAGTTTTTGGCTAAATAGGGTGTTTTTCACAACTATTTTTTACGTAATATTTTTTATTCGATATCTGGGGGTTATTTGTTCCTCATTTAGTAAATAATTATCCCCAGAAAATGAACAGGACTTGAAAATCGATTTTTCACTTCTTATAAGGGACGATTTTTCACTTTTAAGGGTGAGTTTACAGCTTTATCAACTATTTTTCACTTTTATAAGTTTTTTCATGTCAATTCAAGATTATTCGGCCGAAACTGCATTCAATAAGTGTATTTTCATAGAAAATATGATATTTTTTGTATAGGGTTGGTTTAACGTCCTTGGAAAAATTTTATCGTTTTTCAAAAATTCTCAAAAAATTCCACAATTTTTTTTTCGTCATTTTGGCATTTTCATTTGGCTGTTTCTCGATCTTATGACGAAAAGCACTGTATTTGCCATGTCCAAACGAAAATTTTGGCTCGAGCGATTAAATCCCTCGGCTTCGCCTCGTGATTTAAACTACGCTCTCAGCAAAATCTGCGTTTAAACTTGGCGAATAATGTACTATGTATTTCACTTTATGGAAGCTTTTTAAGGGGTGTTGTAAAAAATCAAAGCAACTTTTTTTTGGACGCCCCAACGCACAGTGGTCCAGTAATGGATTTTCGCGGACAAATTAAGCTAGAGTTCGTAATTTTTGGTTGATTTTAAAGTTTAAAAAAAAATACTCTGGATAAAATTCCGCATCAATCCCTCGAGGCCGAATTTCAATTTTCATTTTGTGTTAAATGTTATTTTTATTAAACAATCCCAAAAAAATCAGATTTTCCAATGTATTATTTTTTATCTTCGTGTAATTCAGTAAAGTACAACAGAAATCAATAAAAATTGATGCACAAACACAAATATCATAAGAATAAATTATTTAACCAAAAATTTTGCTGTTATAAATAAATTTTATAAACAAGTATACATTCATAAAACTTTTATAGGATTAAATATTTTCTCTTCATGAAAAATCATCTTTAAATACACCAGAATGTTATTTCACATTAAAAATGTTGTTAGGCATAATAATTAGTCATTGTTAATAACAACTTATATAAAAAATTGCATTATATTCGTGTGTTTTTTCAGAAAAAAATTCGTAGGGGAAAGAAATTTTTTCTCCAAAAACACACGAATAGTTTATATTATTTTTATACAAATACAATTGTGTACAATATACAATACAATATGATTAAGTATATAAAATACAATTGTTATATAATATACAATTGTTTATATTATTTGTTAGTAACAATTGAAATTGTGGATTTACAATAAAAGTTTTCAGTTAGATAATACAGAAAAGTCATTGGCAGCAAGTCTTTGCGAAAAAATAATATTTTCCTGAAAAATACACAAATACAATGAAATTTTTTATATTATTTATTAATAACAATTTTAATTGCTGACTTAAAAAAAAATTTCTCAGCTAGATAATATCATAGTTATTCGCAGCATCTAGTCTTCGTGAAAAAATAATTTTTTTCTGAAAAACACACGAATATAATTCAATTGTTTATATAATTTGTTAATAATAATGACTAATACTTATGCCTAACAACATTTTTAATGTGAAATAACATTCTGGTGTATTTAAAGATGATTTTTCATGA